>OX388350.1:86940099-87123139 GCA_947579665.1 Sympetrum striolatum
TACTACTCACGGCAATGCATTCAAACGGGAAAAATCGGGACTTTGGGGCCCTCTGGAATCGAACCTATGACACTGAGGATCAAAGTCTCTTTTTTCCTGGGGGTTGCACGTTATGGCCAATATGTCATAAAAATTTCAGATCAATGACGCTTGTAGTTTAGGCTGTGAATTTGTATCCTATCTATCTATATAGGTATATATATGAATGAATCCGGAGAAGCATCTATATATAATAGACGAGTAAAATGTTGCTTGCATACTGCAAGCAGATCGACAACACTAAGTTCATAACGGCATTATATCGGGACGTCCCGGCAAGAAAAAGAAGGATTAAAAATATTCTTGAAATTCGCTTCAATTTAATCGTCTGGCATCGAACCCGGGTCTTTTTGGTGAAATTTCTATGCAGCACATCAGAATATCATCTTCTCTAAATACGTGTGAAAATTCAAGCAGAAATATTGGCTGCAACTGCCTCAAACGAAGACCTTCTTTTCACGAATGTTAATAGCTCTCTGGATTCGAACCAAGGATGATCTAGGAAATAAAAAATATGTTCTTGAAATGTATCTACGTTTTCTCTCTATATACTTAATTTCATGTTTTAATATTATTTGGAAGGGATTTAAAATATTTCTTAAAAATCGGATAACTTACTGATTGTAGAGACGCCTGGTGTCGAACCCTGGACGTATTGGAAGCTGTAAATGCAAAAAATGACTTGCTAGGACTTGATCTTATTTTGTGCAAAGTTTGAAATCGATATCATGCCGGGAAGTACCTAAAATTTGTCTCCGTTATCTCCATAAGAAATGCATTGAGGAATGTAAATGGCCCTCTGGGATCGAACCAAGGACTAACAGCGAATACAAAAAATTTGATTACAAAATAAATTTATGATCTCCAACCTCATGCCAAATTTCAAGTTTCCATGCCATCGGGAAATGGTCCAAAAAAAATCTTAAAAAACGCCACAATACATTTTAAACGGCCGATTTTCTACCCCGACCTAGCATCGAACCCAGGATATTTTCCGTAAAACTCATTTATGTTTTCGATAGATAATGTTCATATATATAGGCTCCTTGAGTTTTGAATCTCTATCTATCCGGGATGTATTTTTTTTTAATTCCCGAAAATCAAAGCAATGCATTTAAACGGGAAAAATCGGGACTTTGGGGCCCTCTGGAATCGAACCCATGGCACTGAGGTTCAAAATCGCAATTTTTCTGGAGGTTATACGTTATGGCCAATATGTCGTAAAAATTTCAACTCAATCACTCTTGTGGTTTAGGCTGTGAGTTTGTATCCTCTCTATCTATTATATATAGATGCTTCTCCGGATTCATTCATATATCATACGAGTAAAATGTAGCTTGCATACTGCAAGCAGATCGAAAACACTAATTTCATGTCAGCATCATATCGGGACGGCCCTGAAATGAAAAAAAAGGGAATGAAAATATTCTTGAAATTCGCTGCAATGTAATCGTCTGGCATCGAACCTAGGCCTTCCTGGTGAACCTACTATGCAGCACAACAGAAAATCACCATCTCTTACTATGTGTGAAAATTCAAGCAGAAATATTGGCTCCAACTGCCTCAAACGACGTCCTACTTTTCAGTAATGTAAATGGCTCTCTGGATTCGAACCAAGGACGATCTTGGAAATCTAAAACATGTTTTTGAAATGTATCTATGTTCTCTATCTATATGCCTAATTTCATGTTTTAATATTATTGGGAAGGGTTTTAAATTAATTCTTAAAAATCAGATAATTTACTGATTGCAGAGACGCCTGGTGTCGAACCCAGGACATATTAGCAGCTGTAAATGCACAGTATGACTTATTAGAACTTCATCCTATTTCATACAAAGTTTGAAGTCGATATCATGCCGGGAAGTACCTAAAACTATTTTCTTTTATCTCCATAAGAAATGCATTGAGGAATGTAAATGGCTCTCTGGGATCGAACCAAGGACCATCAGCGAATATGTAAAATTTTATTATGAAATATATGTATGATATCTAAACCCGTGCCGAATTTCAAGTTTCCATGCCATCGGGAAAGGGTCCAAAAAAAATCTTAAAAATCGCCACAATGCATTTTAAACGGCCGATTTTTGCCTCGACCTAGCATCGAACCCAGGATATTTTCCGTGAAACTCATTTATGTTTTCGAAAGATCATGACCATATATATAGGCTCCATGAGTTTTGATTCTCTACCTATCCGGGAAGTATTTTTTAAAAAATCCCGAAAATCAAGGCAATGCATTTAAACGGGAAAAATCGGGACTTTGGGGCCCTCTGGAATCGAACCAATGACACTGATGTTCAAAATCGCAATTTTTCTGGAGGTTACACGTTATGGCCAATATGTCGTAAAAATTTCAGGTCAATGACGATTGTGGTTTAGCCTGTGAATTTGTATCCTCGCTATATATATATATGGATACATGAATGAATCCGGAGAAGCATCTATCTATTATATATAGATGCTTCTCCGGATTCATTCATATATCATATATATATATATATATATAGAGAGGATACAAAGTCACAGGCTAAACCACTAGCGTCAATGGCTTGAAATTTTTACGACATATTGGCCATAACGTATAACCTCCAGAAAAATTGCGATTTTGAACCTCAGTGTCATGGGTTCGATTCCAGAGGGCTCCAAAGTCTCGATTTTTCCCGTTTAAATGCATTGCTTTGATTTTCGGGAATAAAAAAAAAATACTTTCCGGATAGGTAGAGAATTAAAACTCAAGGAGCCTATATATATGAACATGATCTATCGAAAACATAAATGAGTTTTACGGAAAATATCTTGGGTTCGATGCTAGGTCGGGGCAAAAATCGGCCGTTTAAAACGCATTGTGGCGATTTTTAAGATTTTTTTTCGACCCCTTTCCGAATGCATGGAAACTTGAAATTTGGCATGGGGTTAGAAATCATAAATATATAACATAATCAAATTTTTTTTATTCGCTTATGGTCCTTGGTTCGATCCCAGAGGGCCATTTGCACTCCACAATGCATTTCTTATGGGGATAACGGAAACAAATTTTAGGTACTTCTCGGCATGATATTGACTTCAAACTTTGCATAAAATAAGATCAAGTTCATAAAAATCTAACTGTGCATTCACAGCTACCAGTGTGTCCTGGGTTCGACACCAGGCGTCTCTACAATCAGTAACTGATCCGATATTCAATAATTATTTTGAACACTTTCCCAACAATATAGAAACTTGAAATTCGGCATGTAGATAGAAATTATAGATACATTTCAAAATCATGTTTTAGATATCCAAGATCGTCCTTGGTTCGAATCCAGAGAGGCATTTACAATCGTGAAAATTAGAACGACTTTTGAGGCAGTTGTATCCAATATTTCTGCTTGAATTTTCATACATAGTTAGAGATGTTGATCTTCTATTGTGCTACATAAAAAGTTCACAGTAAAGACCCGGGTTCGATGCCAAACGATTAAATTTCAGCCAATTTTAAGAATATTTTCAATCATTTTTTTTCTTTTGAGGACCGTCCCGATTTAATGCCGATATGAAATTAGTGTTGCCGATCTGCTTGCAGTATGCAAGCAACATTTTACTCGTATATAATAGATATTCATATATATATATATATATATAGAGAGGATACAAAGTCACAGGCTAAACCACTAGCGTCAATGGCTTGAAATTTTTACCACATATTGGCCATAACGTATAACCTCCAGAAAAATTGCAATTTTGAACCTCAGTGTCATGGGTTCGATTCCAGAGGACTCCAAAGTCCCAATTTTTCCCGTTTAAATGCATTGCTTAGATTTTCGGGAATTAAAAAAAAATACTTTCCGGGTAGGTAGAGAATCAAAACTCAAGGAGCCTATATATATGGTCATGTTCTATCGAAAACATAAATGAGTTTTACTAATAATATCCTGGGTTCGATGCTAGGTCGGGGCAAAAATCGGCCGTTTAAATTGCATTGTGGCAATTTTTAAGATTTTTTTTGGACCCTTTCCCGATGGCATGGAAACTTGAAATTCGGCATGGAGTTGGAGAACAAATATAAATTTCAGGATCAAATTTTACATATTCGCTAATGGTCCTTGGTTCGATCCCAGAGAGCCATTTTAATTCCTCAATGCATTTCTTATGAAGATTACGGAAACACATTTTAGGTGCTTCCCGATTTTATATCTACTTGAAACTTTGCATAAAATAAGATCAAGTCATTACTAATCAAACTGTGAATTCACAGCTACCAATGTTTCCTGGTTTTACCACCAGGCGTCTCTACAATCAGTAAATGATCCGATTTTTAAGAATTTTTTGGAACCATTTCCCAATTATATAGAAACTTGAAATTCAGCATATAGATAGAGATCATAAATAACTTTCAGAAACATTTTTTAGATTTCCAAGATCGTCCTTGGTTCGAATCCAGAGAGCCATTTAAATCGTGAAAATTAGAACGTCTTTTGAGGCAGTTGTAGCCCATATTTCTGCTTGAATTTTCACACATCGTTAGAGATGGTGATGTTCTATTGTGCTGCATAGTAAGTTCACAGTAAAGACCCGGGTTCGATGCCAGACGATGGAATTTAGGCAAATTTTAAGAAAAATTTCAATCTTTTTTTTTCTTTTGATGGCCGTCCGGATATGATGCCGACATGAAAATAGTGTTGCCGATCTGCTTGCAGTATGCAAGCAACATTTTACTCGTATATATATATATACGAGTAAAATGTTGCTTGCATACTGCAAGCAGATCGGCAATACTAATTTCATATCGTCATCACATCGGGACGGTCCTCATAAGAAAAAAAAAGGATTTAATTTTTTCTTAAAATTCGCTGAAATTTCATCGTCTGGCATCGAACCCGGGTCTTACTGGTCAAACTACTATGAAACACAATAGAAGATCACCATCTCTAACTGTGTGTGAAAATTCAAGCAGAAATATTGGTTATAACTGCCTCAAAAGACGCTCTAATGTTCACGAATGTAAATGGCTCTCGGGACTCGAACCAAGGACGATCTTGGAAATCTAAAATATGTTTCTGAAAGTTATTAATCATCTCAATCTATATGCCAAATTTCAAGTTTCTATATTATTGGGAAAGGTTTCAAAATAATTCCTAAAAATCGGATCAACTTCTGATTGCAGAGACACCTGGTGTCGAACCCAGGACATAGTTATAGCTGTGAATGTATTGTTTGATTTGCTAAGTCTTGCTCTTGTATCATGCAAAGTTTGAAGTCGATAGCATACCGGTAAGTACCTTAATTTTGTTTCCGTTATCTCCGTAAGAAATGCATTGAGAAGTGCAAATGGCCCTCTGGGATCGAACCAAGGACCATCAGCGAACATGTAAAATTTTATTATGAAATATATTCATGATATCTAACCTCATGCCAAATTTCAGGTTTCCATGCAATCGGCAAATGGTCCAAATAAAATCTTAAAAATCGCCGCAATGCATTTTAAACGGCCAATTTTTGCCCCAACCTAGCATCGAACCATGGACAATATTCGAAGATGTCTTTTTGATTTTCGTTACATATCCACGGCATCTAGCGATCCCTCGAATTTGAACTCTCTACCTTTCCGGGAAGTGCCTCAAAAAAATTTTCGAAAAACTTCACCATGTATCCTTATGGAGAAAATCGGGACTTTGGGGCCTTCTGGAATTGAACCCATGACACCGAGGCTCAATGTCGGCTTTTTCCTGGAAGTTACACGTTATGGCCAATATGTCGTAAAAATTTCAAGTCAATGTCGCCTTTGGTTTAGCCTGTGAATTTGTATCCTATCTGGGTATATATATGAATGAATCCGGAGAAGCATCTATCTATTATACGAGTAAAATGTAGCTTGCATACTGCAAGCAGATCGACAACAATAATTTAAAATCGGCATTTTATCAGGACGGTCCTCAAAAAAAAAAAAAAAAAATTGAAAATATTTTTAAAATTCGCAGAAATTTCATCGTTTGGCATCGAACCCGGGTCTTCCTGCATAACTTACTATTCTATGTTCTGTAGTACTTACAGTACTACAGAAGATCACCATCTCTAACAATGTGTGAAAATTCAAGCAGAAATATTGGCTGCAACTGCCTCAAAAGACGTTCTAATTTCCACGAATGTAAATAGCTTTCTAGATTCGAACCAAGGACGATCTTGGAAATCTAAAACATGTTTCTTAAAATTGTTTATGATCTCTATCTATGTGCCGAATTTCAAGTTTCTATATTATTGGGAAATGTTTCAAAATAATTCCTAAAAATCGCATCTACTGCTAATTGCAGACACAACTGGTGTCGAACCCAGGACATATTGTAAACTGTGAATCCTCAATTTGATTTTTACTAACTTGATCTTTTTTTATGCAAAGTTTGAAGTTGATAGCATGCCGGAAAGTACCGAAATTTTGTTTCCGTTGTCTCCATAAGAAATGCATTGAGGAATGTAAATGGCTCTCTGGGATCGAACCAAGGACCATCAGCGAATATGTAAAATTTGATTATGAAATATATTTATGATCTCCAACTTCATGCCGAATTTCAAGTTTCCATGTCATCGGAAAGGGGTCCAAAAAAAATCTTAAAAATCGCCACAATGTATTTTAAACGGCCGATTTTTGCATCGTCCTAGCATCGAACCCAGGATATTTTCCATTAAAGTCATTTATGTTTTCGATAGATCATGACCATATATATAGGCTCCATGAGTTTTGATTCTCTTCCTATCCGGGAAGTATTTTTTAATAATTCCCGAAAATCAAAGCAATGCATTTAAACGGGAAAAATCGGGACTTTGGGGCCCTCTGGAATCGAACCCATTACACTGAGGTTCAAAATCGCAATTTTTCTGGGGGTTTCACGTTAGGGCCAATACGTCGTAAAAATTTCAAGTCAATGACGCTTGTGTTTTAGGCTGTGAATTTGTATCCTATCTGGGTATATATATGAATGAATCCGGAGAAGCATCTATATATATCTATTATATATATAGATGCTTCTCCGGATTCATTCATATATATAGATAGGTATATAGATAGATAGGATACAAATTCACAGCCTAAACCACAAGCGTGATTGAGTTCAAATTTTTACTGCGTATTGGCCATAAAAATTAACCGCCAGAAAAATTGTGATTTTGATTCTCAGTGTCATGGGTTCGATTCCAGAGGGCCCCAAAGTCCCGATTTTACCCGTTTAAATGCATTGCTTAGATATTCGGGAATTTTTAAAAAATACTTCCCGGATAGGTAGAGAATCGAAACTCTAGGAGCCTTTATATATGGTCATGATCTATCGAAGACATAAATGAGTTTTACAAAAAATAACCTGGGTTCGATGCTAGGTCAAGGCAAAAATCGGCCGTTTAAAATGCATTGTGGCGATTTTTAAGATTTTTTTTCGACCCTTTCCCGATGGCATAGAAACTTTAAATTCGGCATTGAGTTGGAGATCATAAATATATTTCGTAATCAAATTTTACATATTCGCTGATGGTCCTTGGTTCGATCCTAGAGAGCCATTTACATTCCTCAATGCATTTCTTATGGAGATAACAGAAAAAGGTTTTAGGTACTTCCCGGCAAGATATCGACTTCAAACTTTGCATAATATAAGATCAATACATACAAATCAAACTGTGCATAAACAGCTACCAATGTGTCCTGGGTTCGACTCCAGGCGTCTCTACAATCAGTAACTGATCCTATTTTCAATAATTATTTTGAACCCTTTCCCAATGATATAGAAACTTGGAATTCGGCATATGGATAGAGATCATAGAAACATTTCAAAAATATGTTTTAGATTTCCTAGATAGTCCTTGATTCGAATTCAGAGAGCCATTTACATTCGTGAAAAGTAATACGTCTTTTGAGGCAGTTTTAGCAAATATTTCTGTTTGAATTTTCACACATAGTTATAGAGGGTGATCTTCTGTTTTGCTGCATAGTAAGTTCAAATCAAATCAAATTTTACATGTTCGCTGATGGTCCTTGGTTCGACCCCAGAGGGCCATTTGCACTTCTCAATGTAATTCTTACGGAGATAACGGAAACAAAATTTCGGTACTTTCCGGCATGCTATGGACTTCAAACTTTGCATGATACAAAAGCAAGTCTTTACAAATCAAACTTTGCATTCACAGCTTACAATATGTCCTGGGTTCGACACCAGGTGTCTCTACAATCAGAAGTTGATCCGATGTTTAGGAGTTATTTTGAAACCTTTCCCAATAATATAGAAACTTGAAATTCGGCATATAGATAGAGATTATAAATAACTTTAGATTCAGAAATATGTTTTAGATTTCCAATATCGTCCTTGGTTCGAGTCCCGAGAGCCATTTACATTGGTGAAAATTAGAACGTCTTTTGAGGCAGTAGTAGCTAATATTTTTGCTTGAGTTTTCCCACATAGTTAGAGATGGTGATCATCTATTGTGTTTCATAGTAGGTTTACCAGTAAGACCCGGGTTCGATGCCAGACGATGAAATTTCAGCGAATTTTAAGAAAAAATTAAATCCTTTTTTTTTTCTTTTGAGGACCGTCCCGATATGATGCTGATATGAAATTAGTATTGCCGATCTGCTTGCAGTATGCAAGCTACATTTTACTCGTACCTATATACACACTCACTCATTCATTCATTCATTCATAGGGGATCAAAATTCTAACCATGTTCCACAAGAGCCACCGTCTTGAAATTTTTACGACGTTATGGCCATGACGTTTAACCTCCAGGAAAAAGACGACTTTGAACCTAGGTGTCATGGGTTCGATTCCAGAAGGCCCCAAAGTCGCGATTTTCCCCATAAGATTACATGGCGGGGATTTTCGAAATTTTTTTTGAGGCACTTCCCGGAAGAGTTGAGAGTTGAAATTCAAGAGATCGCTAGATGCCGTGTATATCTAAAGGAAACCACAAAGACATCTACAAATATTATCCTTGGTTTGATGCTAGGCCAGGGCAAATATTCTCCCGTTTAATTTACATTGCGATTTTTAAGATTTTTTTTAATTACTTACAGTTGACTTGCAAACTTGAAACTTGGCACGTGGATATATATCATAAATATATTTTATAATAAAATTTTAGAACTCACTGATGGTCCTTGGTTCGATCCCAGAGTGCCATTTAAATCCTACAATGCATTTCTTATGGAGATTACGGAAGCAAATTTTAGGTACTTCCTAGCAAGATGTTGACTTCAAACGTTGTATTTAATCAGGTTAAATCAAGTCATAATGTGTTTTCACAGCTGCCAGTAGGTCCTGCGTTCCACACCAGGCGTCTCTACAATCGGTAATTGATTCCATTTTTAGGAACTATTGTGAACCCTTTCCCAATAATATAGAAACTTTAAATTCGGCATATAGATAGAGATCATAAATAACTTTCAGAAACATGTTTTAGATTATCAAGATCGTCCTTGGTTCGAATCCAGAGAGCCATTTACATTTGTGAAAATTAGAACGTCTTTTGAGGCAGTTGCAGCAAATATTTCTGCTTGAATTTTCACACATAGTTAGAGATGGTGATCTTCTAATGTGCTGCATAGTAAGTTCTCCAGTAAGACCCGGGTTCGATGCCAGATGATGATATTTCAGCGATTTTTAAGAAAAAATTCAATCTTTTTTTTTTCTTTTGAGGACCGTCCCGATATGATGCCGATATGAAATTAGTATTGCCGATGTCAAATTAGTATTGCCGATCTGCTTGCAGTATGCAAGCTATATTTTACTCGTAATAGATATAGATGCTTCTCCGGATTCATTCATGTATATACCTATATAGATAGATAGATAGATAGGATACTAATTCACAGCCTAAACCACCAGCGTGATTGACTTGAAATTTTTACGACGTATTGGCCATAACATGTAACCGCCAGAAAAATTGTGATTTTGATCCTCAGGGTCATGGGTTCGATTCCAGAGGGCCCCAAAGTCGCGATTTTCTCCATAAGAATACATGGCGGGGATTTACGAAAATTTTTTTGAGGTACTTCCCGGGGAGAGAAAGAGTTGAAACTCGAGGGATCGCTAGAAGCCGTGCGTATCCAACGAAAATCAGAAAAACATCTTAGAATATAGTCCATGGTTCGATGCTTGGTCGGGGCAAAAATCGGCCGTTTAAAATGCATTACGGCGAATTTGAAGATTTTTTTTGGATCCTTTCCCGATAACATGGATATTCGAAACTCGGCACGTGGATAGATATCATGAATATACTTCATAATCAAATTTTACATGTTCGCTGATGGTCCTTGGTTCGATCCCAGAGGGCCATTTGCACTTCTCAATGCATTTCTTACGGAGACAACGGAAATAAAATTTAGGTACTTTCCGACATGCTATCAACTTCAAACTTTGCTTGATACAAGAGTAAGTCCTTAAAAATTAAACTCTGCATTCACAGCATGCAATACGTCCTGGGTGCGACACCAGGTGTCTCTGAAATCAGAATTTGATCCGATTTTTAGGAATTATTTTGAAACCTTTCCCACTAAAATAGAAACTTGAAATTCGGCATATAGATAGAGATCATAAATATCTATCAGAAACATATTTTAGAATTCCACGATCGTCCTTGGTTCGAGTCCCGAGAGGCATTAACATTAGTGAAAATTAGAACGTTTTTTGAGGCAGTTATAGCCAATATTTCTGCTTGAATTTTCACACATAGTTAGAGATGGTGATCTTCTATTGTGTTTCATAGTAGGTTTACAAGTAAGACCCGGGTTCGATGCCAGACGATGAAATTTCAGCGAATTTTAAGAAAAAATTAAATCCTTTTTTTTTCTTTTAAAGACCGTCCCGATATGATGCCGATATGAAATGAGTATTGCCGATCTGCTTGCAGTATGCAAGCTACATTTTACTCGTATATAATAGATATATATATGGATACATGAATGAATCCGGAGAAGCATCTATATATAATAGATATATAGAGAGGATACAAACTCACAGCCTAAACCACAAGAGTGATTGAGCTGAAATTTTTACGACATATTGGCCATAACGTATAACCTCCAGAAAAATTCCGATTTTGATCCTCAGTGTCATGGGTTCGATTCCAGGGGGCTCCAAAGTCCAGATTTTTCCCGTTTAAATGCATTGCTTTGATTTTCGGGAATTAAAAAAAAATACTTCCCGGATAGGTAGAGAATCAAAACTCAGGGAGCCTTTATATATGGTCATGATCTATCGAAAACATAAATGAGTTTTACGGAAAATGACCTGGGTTCGATGCTAGGTCGATGCAAAAATCTGCCGTTTAAAATGTATTGTGGCGATTTTTAAGATTTTTTTGGACCCTTTACCGATGGCATGGAAACTTGAAATTCGGTATGGGGTTGGATATCATAAATATATTTCATAATCGATTTTTATGTTTTCCCTGATGTTCCTTGGTTCGATCCCAGAGGGCCATTTACATTCCTCAATGCATTTCTTATGGAGATAACGGAGACAAGTTTTAGGTACTTCCCTGCATGCTATCGACTTAAAACTTAGCATGATGGAAGAACCAGTCTAAACAAATCAAACTATGCATTAATAGCTATCAATGTGTCCTGGGTTCGACACCAGGTGTCTCTGCAATCAGAAGTTGATCCGATTTTTAGGAATTATTTTGAAAACTTTCCCAATAATATAGAAACTTTAAATTTGGCATATAGATTGAGATCAATAATAACTTTCAGAAACATTTTTTAAATTTCCAAGATCGTCCTTGGTTCGAGTCCCGAGAGCCATTTACTATCGTGAACATTAGAGCGTCTTTTGAGGCAGTTGTAGCCAATATTTCTGCTTGAATTTTCACACATAGTTAGAGATGGTGATCTTCTATTGTTTTTCATATTAGGTTTTCAGTAAGACCCGGGTTCGATGCCAGACTATGACATTTCTGCGAATTTTAAGAAAAAATTAAATCCTTTTTTTTTCTTTTGAGGACATTCCCGATATGATGCCGATATGAAATTAGTATTGCCGATCTGCTTGCAGTATGCAAGCTACATTTTACTCGTAATAGATATAGATGCTTCTCCGGATTCACTCATGATATACCCAGATACCCAGATACCCAGATAGGATACTAATTCCCAGGCTAAACTACTGGCGTCATTGACTCGAAATTTTTACCACGTATTGGCCATAACGTGAAACCCCCAGGAAAAAGCGACTTTGATCCTCGGTATCATGGGTTCGATTCCAGAAGGCCCCAAAGTCGCGATTTTCCCCATAAGATTACATGGCGGGGATTTTCGAAAATTTATTTGAGGCACTTCCCGGAAAAGGAGAGAGTTAAAACTCAAGGGATCGCTAGATGCCCCCCATATCAAAAGAAAACCATAAAGATATCTACGAATATTATCCTAGGTTCGATGCTAGGACGGGGCAAAAGTCGGCCGTTTAAAATGCATTGCGGCGATTTTTAAGTTTTTTTTTGAACCCTTTTCCGATGGCATAGAAACTTGAAATTCGGCATGGCGTTAGATATCATAATTATGTTTCATAATCAAATTTTACATATTCCCTTATGGTCCTTGGTTCGATCCCAGAGGGCCATTTACATTCCTCAATGCATTTCTTATGGAGATTACGGAAACACATTTTAGGTGCTTCCCGATATTATATCTACTTGAAACTTTGCATAAGATAAGATCAAGTCATTACTAATCAAACTGTGAATTCACAGCTACCAATGTTTCCTGGTTTTACCACCAGGCGTCTCTACAATCAGTATATGATCCGAATTTTAATAATTTTTTGGAACCATTTCCCAATTATATAGAAACTTGAAATTCGGCATATAGATAGAGATCATAAATAACTTTCAGAAACTTTTTTTAGATTTCCATGGTCGTCCTTGGTTCGAATCCAGAGAGCCATTTAAATTCGTGAAAATTAGAACGTCTTTTGAGGCAGTTGTAGCCCATATTTCTGCTTGAATTTTCACACATCGTTAGAGATGGTGATGTTCTATTGTGCTGCATAGTAAGTTCACAGTAAAGACCCGGGTTCGATGCCAGACGATGGAATTTAGGCAAATTTTAAGAAAAATTTCAATCTTTTTTTTTCTTTTGATGGCCGTCCGGATATGATGCCGACATGAAAATAGTGTTGCCGATCTGCTTGCAGTATGCAAGCAACATTTTACTCGTATATAATAGATACCCAGATACCCAGATACCCAGATACCCAGATACCCAGATAGGATACTAATTCACAGGCTAAACTACTGGCGTCATTGACTGGAAATTTTTATGACGTATTGGCCATAACGTGTAACCGCCAGAAAAATTGCGATCCTGATCCTCAGTGTCATTGGTTCGATTCCAGAGGGCCCCAAAGTCGCGTTTTTCTCCATAAGAATACATGGCGGGGATTTTCGAAAATTTTTTTGAGGCACTTCCCGGAAAAGGAAAGAGTTGTAATTCTAGGGACCGCTAGATGCCGTGGATATCCAACGAAAATCAAAAAGACATTTTCAAATATTGTCCATGGTTCGATTCTAGGTCGGGGCAAAAATCGGCCGTTTAAAATGCATTGCGGCGATTTTTAAGTTTTTTTTTGGACCATTTGCCGATGGCATGGAAATTTGAAATTCTGCATGGGATTAGGTATCACAAATTTATTCACAATCAAATTTTTAGTATTCGCTGATGGTCCTCGGTTCGATCCCAGAGGGCCTTTTACGTTCCTCAATGCATTTCTTATGGAGATAATGGAAACAAATTTTAGGTACTTCCCGGCATGCTATCGACTTCAAACTTTGCATGATACAAGAACAAGTCCTTACAAATCAAACAGTGCATTCACATCTCACAATATTTCCTGGGTTCGACACCAGGTGTCTCTACAATCAGTAGTTGATCCGATTTTTAAGAATTATTTTGAGCCCTTTTCCAATAATATAGAAATTCGAAATTAAGCACCTACAGAGAGATCATAAATAAATTTCAAGAACAAATTTTAGATTTCCAAGATCGTCCTTGCTTCGAATCCAGAGAGAGATTTACTTTCCTCAAAAATAGAATGTCGTTTGAGGCAGTTGCAGCCAATATTTCTGCCTAAAATTTCACACATAGTTAGAGATGGTGATCTTCTATTGTGCTGCGTAGTAAATTTACCAGTAAGACCCGGGTTCGATGCCAGCCGATAAAAATTTCAGCAAATTTTAAGAAAAATTTCGATTAAGTTTTGGCGAATTTTAAGATTAGTTTCAATCCTTTTTTATCTTTTCAGCACCTTCCCTATATAATGCCGATATTAAATTAGTGTTGTCAATATGCTTGCAGTATGCAAGCTACATTTTACTCGTATGAATATATATATGGATACATGAATGAATCCGGATAAGCATCTATATATAATAGATATATAGAGAGGATACAAACTCACAGCCTAAACCACAAGAGTGATTGAGCTAAAATTTTTACGGCGTATTGGCCATAACGTGTCACCACCAGAAAAATTGCGATTTTTAACATCAGTGTCATGGGTTCGATTCCAGAGGGCTCTAAAATCCCGATTTTTCCCGTTTAAATGCATTGCTTTGATTTTCAGGAATAAAAAAAAAATACTTTCCGGATAGGTAGAGAATCAAAACTCAAGGAGCCTATATATATGGTCATGATCTATCGAAAACGTAAATGAGTTCTACAGAAAATATCCTAAGTTCGATGCTAGGTCGAGGCAAAAATCGGCCGTTTAAAATGCATGGCGGCGATTTTGAAGATTTTTTTTTGATCCTTTCCCGATACCATAGATACGTGAAACTCCGCACGTGGATAGATATCATAAATGTAATTCATAATCGAAATTTACATGTTCGCTGATGGTTCTTGGTTCGATCCCAGGGGGGCATTTCCACTTCTCAATGCATTTCTTACGGAGATAACGGAAACAAAATTTAGGTACTTCCCGGCATGCTATCGACTTCAAACTTTGCATGATACAAGAACAAGTCATTACAAATCAATCTATGAATTCACACGTTACATTTTGCCCTGGGTTCGACACCAGTTGTCTCTTAAATCAGAAGTTGATCCGAATTTTATGAATTATTTTGAAACCTTTCCCAATAATATAGAAATTTGAAATTCGGCATATAGATAGATATCATACATACTTTAGATGAACATATTTTAGATTTCCTAGATAGTCCTTGGTTCGAATCCAGAGAGCCATTTTCATTCTTGAAAAGTAGAGCGTCGTTTGAGGCAGTTTCAGCCAATATTTCTGCTTGAATTTTCACACATAGTTAGTGATGGTGATCTTCTCTTGAGCTGTTTAATAGGTTAGCCAGGAAGACCCGGGTTCGATGCCAGACGATTAAAATTGCAGCGAATTTTAAGAATATTTTAATTTTTTTTTTCTTTTTAAGACCTTCCCGAAAGGTTGCCGATATTAAATTGGTGTTGTCGATCTGCTTGCAGTATGCAAGCAACATTTTACTCGTATGATATATGAATGAATCCGGAGAAGCATCTATATATAATAGATATACATTCATAGGGGATCAAAAGTCTAACCATGTTCCACAAGTGCCACCAACTTGAAATTTTTACGACGTATTGGCCATGACGTGTAACCTCCAGGAAAAAGCCGACATTGAACCTCGGTTTCATGGGTTCGATTCCAGAAGGCCCCAAAGTCGCGATTTTCCCCATAAGAATACATTGCGGGGATTTTCGAAAATTATTTTGAGGCACTTCCCGGAAAAGGAGAAAGATGAAGTTGAAGAGATCGCTTGAAGTCGTGCATATCCAACTAAAATCAAAAAGACATCGCCGATTATGGTCCATGGTTCGATGCTAGGTCGGGGCAAAAATCGGCCGTTTAAAATGCATTGCGGCGATTTTTAAGATTTTTTTGGATCATTTCCCTATAACATGGATACTTGAAACTCGGCACTTGCATAGATATTATAAATATATTTCATAATAAAATTTTTCATGTTCGCTGATGGTCCTTGGTTCGATCCCAGAGGGCCATTTGCACTTCTCAATGCATTTCTTACGGGGATAACGGAAACAAAATTTAGGTACTTTCCGGCATGCTATCGACTTCAAACTTTGCATTATATAAGAGCAAGTCCTTACAAATCAAACTGTTCATTCACGGCTTACAATATTTCCTGGGTTCGACACCAGGTGTCTCTGAAATCAGAAGTTAATCCGATATTTAAGAATTATTTTGAAACCTTTCCCAATTATATAGAAACTTGAAATTTGGCATATAGATAGGGATCATAAATTACTTTCAGAAACATGTTTTAGAATTCCAAGATCGTCCTTGGTTCGAGTCCCGAGAGCCATTCACATTCGTGAAAATTAGAACGTCTTTTGAGGCTGTTGTAGCCAATATATCTGTTTGAATTTTCACACATAGTTAGAGATGGTGATCTTCTATTGTGTTTTATAGTAGGTTTACCAGTAAGACCCGGGTTCGATGCCAGACGATAAAATTTCAGCGAATTTTAAGAAAAAATTAAACCGTTTTTTTTTTCTTTTGAGGACCGTCTCGATATGATGCCGATATGAAATTAGTATTGCCGATCAGCTTGCAGTATGCAAGCAACATTTTACTCGTATATATATATATATATCTATTATATATAGATGCTTCTCCGGATTCATTCATGTATATACCTATATAGATAGATAGATAGATAGGATACTAATTCACAGCCTAAACCACAAGCGTGATTGACTTGAAATTTTTACGGCGAATTGGCCATAACGTACAACCACCAGAAAAAATGCGATTTTGAACCTCAGTGTCATGGGTTCGATTCCAGAAGGCCTCAAAGTCGCGATATTCTCCATAAGGATACATGGCGGGGATTTTCGAAAATTTTTTTGAAGCACTTCCCGGAAAGGTAGAGAGTTGAAATTCGAGGGATCGCTAGATGCCGTGGATATCTAACGAAAATCAAAAAGACATCTTCGAATATTGTCCATGGTTCGATGCTAGGTCGGGGCAAAAATCGGCCGTTTAAAATACATTGCGGCGATTTTTAAGATTTTATTTGGACCATTTTCCGATGGCATGGAAACTTGAAATTCGGCATGAGGTTAGATATCATGAATATATTTCATAATTAAATTTTTTATATTCGCTGATGGTCCTTGGTTCGATCCCAGAGGGCCATTTGCACTTCTCAATGCATTTCTTACGGAGATAACGGAAACAAAATTTAGGTACTTCCCGACATGCTATCGACTTCAAACTTGGCATGACACAAGAGCAAATTTATAAAAATCAAACTGTGCATTCACAGCTTACAATATGTCCTGGGTTCGACACCAGGTGTCTCTGCAATCAGAAGTTGATCCGTTTTTAGGAATTATTTTGAAACCTTTCCCAATAATATAGAAACTTTAAATTCGGCATATAGATAGACATCATAAGTAACTTTCAGAAACATGTTTAAGATTTCCAAGATCGTCCTTGGTTCGAGTCCCGAGAGCCATTTACTTTCGTGAAAATTAGAACGTCTTTTGAGGCAGTTGTAGCCATTATTTCTGCTTGAATTTTCACACATAGTTACAGATGGTGATCTTCTATTGTGTTTCATAGTAGGTTTACCAGTAAGACCCGGGTTCGATGCCAGACGATGAAATTTCAGCGAATTTTAAGAAACAATTAAATCCTTTTTTTTTTTCTTTTGAGGACCGTCCCGATATAATGCCGATATGAAATTAGTGTTGTCGATCTGCTTGCAGTATGCAAGCAACATTTTACTCGTATATATATATATAGATGCTTCTCCGGATTCATTCATATATATACCTATATAGATAGATAGGATACAAATTCACAGCCTAAACTACAAGCGTCATTGATCTGAAATTTTTATGACATATTGGCCATAACATGAAACCCCCAGGAAAAAAGCGACTTTGATCCTCAGTGTCATAGGTTCGATTCCAGAGGGCCCCAAAGTCCCGATTTTTCCCGTTTGAATGCATTGCCGTGATTTTCGGGAATTTTTAAAAAATACTTTCCGGATAGGTAGAGATTTAAAACTCAAGGTGCCTATATTTATGGTCTTGGACTTTCGAAAACATCAATGACTTTCACAGAAAGTATCCTGGGTTCGATGCTAGGACGATGCAAAGATCTGCCCTTTAAAATACATGGGAGCCGTTTTTCATTATTTTTTTAAAAGCACTTATCGAAATGATAATATGTTCGTGCTTGGCTGGAAGATGTATGGTACGAATAAGTTTTAGAAAAAAATTTTTATAAGACCGTACTATTCCTGGGTTCGAAGCCAGAGCACAATAACGTTTCTCTCATAAGGAATATAAAGGAAAAGTAGGACGTCATTTGAGGCATTTGTAACCAATATTTCTGCTTGAATTTGCATACGCGGTTAGAGATGGTGTTTTTCTGTTGTGCTGCATAGAAAGTATTGCCTGAAAGACCCGGGTTCGATGCCGGGCGGTAAAAATATCCCCCATATATATTACTATGGGGTATCTTTTCATAATTTTTTTATGCATTTATCGATATGTAAGGGAGCTCTTGCTTAGATGGAAGATGTATATTAACACTTTGTTTAAGAAATAAAATAGATAAGACCATGCAGTTCCTGGGTTCGATGCAAGAGCACATTATAATTTCTCACATAAGGAGTGTATGTGAAAAGTTAGACGTCGTTTAAGGTAGTTGCACCTAATAGTTTTGTTTGAATTTTCACACATAGTTTGATATGGTTATCTTCTGTTTTGCTGCATAGTAAGTACGCCAGGAAGACCGGGGTTCGCTGCCAGGCGATTAAATTGCAGCGAATTCTACGAATATTTTGAATCCTTTTTTTTTTCTTTTGATGTCCGTCCCGATATGATGCCGCTATGAAATTAGTGTTGTCGATCTGCTTGCAGTATGCAAGCTACATTTTACTCGTATATATATATATATATATATATATCTATTATATATAGATGCTTCTCCGGATTCATTCATATATATAGCTATATAGCTATATAGATAGGATACAAATTCACAGGCTAAACCAAAAGCGTCATTGACTTGAAATTTTTATGACATATTGGCCATAACGTGAAACCCCCAGGAAAAAAGCGACTTTGATCCTCGGTATCATGGGTTCGATTCCAGAAGGCCCCAAAGTCGCGATTTTCCCCATAAGATTACATGGCGGGGATTTTCGAAAATTTATTTGAGGCACTTCCCGGAAAAGGAGAGAGTTGAAACTCGAGGGATCGCTAGATGCCCCCCATATCAAAAGAAAACCATAAAGATATCTAGGAATATTATCCTAGGTTCGATGCTAGGACGGGGCAAAAGTCGGCCGTTTAAAATGCATTGCGGCGATATTTAAGTTTTTTTTTGAACCCTTTTCCGATGGCATAGAAACTTGAAATTCGGCATGGCGTTAGATATCATAATTATATTTCATAATCAAATTTTAAATATTCCCTTATGGTCCTTGGTTCGATCCCAGAGGGCCATTTACATTCCTCAATGCATTTCTTATGGAGATTACGGAAACACATTTTAGGTGCTTCCCGATATTATATCTACTTGAAACTTTGCATAAGATAAGATCAAGTCATTACTAATCAAACTGTGAATTCACAGCTACCAATGTTTCCTGGTTTTACCACCAGGCGTCTCTACAATCAGTAAATGATCCGATTTTTAAGAATTTTTTATAACCATTTCCCAATTATATAGAAACTTGAAATTCGGCATATAGATAGAGATCATAAATAACTTTCAGAAACATTTTTTAGATTTCCAGGATCGTCCTTGGTTCGAATCCAGAGAGCCATTTACATTCGTGAAAATTAGAACGTCTTTTGAGGCAGTTGTAGCCCATATTTCTGCTTGAATTTTCACACATCGTTAGAGATGGTGATGTTCTATTGTGCTGCATAGGAAGTTCACAGTAAAGACCCGGGTTCGATGCCAGACAAGGAATTTCAGCGAATTTTAAGAAAAATTTCAATCCTTTTTTTTCTTTTGAGGACCGTCCCGATATGATGCCGATATGAAATTAGTATTGCCGATCTGCTTGCAGTATGCAAGCTACATTTTACTCGTATATATATATATATGACTCTATAAAGGTGTCTGTCAGTAAATTATCGCCTTTGGGAATCGACTGAAAGAAGAATTGTTGTGTCTAGAGATGTGGTTTTCATAAATCAGGCAGTAGAAATAGATCTTCAACAAAACCACAGAGGGATACAGGGACGAATTGCAGATGATAATGAAGAAGAAAGAGAGGATTCATCTGATCAAGAAATATACAATTTGAGGCGGAGAGTGACAATAAAGAGACCAGAGGGATCCAAAAACTTCGAATTGGATTATGACTCAGAATGAATGTTGACTTATAGTGAATCCATAAATGAAAAGAACAGAGAGCAATGGATGAAGAAAATAAATCATTAATAAAACTTCGGGAGTGGATTTTGTGAATAGATCAATGGAAAATCATACCAATCAAGATGTCCAAAATGTAAAACGAATATTTAGATATTTAAGAGGAACTGTACACTCTGGAAGACTGAGAAGTCGTGTGATAAAACGATTGTCAAAGAGTTCGCAATTACTAGTTCTCGTTACGCTAAAAACCTCGGACCTCAACACTCCCTTTAGTGGAGGCATTTTAGGCAAGAAAAGGCTCAACTTATCCTTTTTGGTTTATCAAGCTGAAAATTGGTGGAGATGTTCTTTGAACAGCCAAAAGCAAAATCCCAAAAATCCCAAAAAATCCCAATTGGGCAACATGCCTAAATATTTAAACAAATGTCGCCATCTTGGATTTTCGACCTTGCATCATATTGAACGGTATATCTCCGTATCTAATGGTGATAAATACACACGGTTTGATTTAAACTACTTACTAAAGTGTAAACTAGACCCGTGGTATTTTAAATTGAAAGAAAAATGAGTAAACATAAAGCTACACACGAAAAACAACTCGTCTTAGGGTAGCTTTAACGGGAAAATCTGCGTTAAATGTCGATTTTCGACCTTTTATTATCATTAAATCAAAAAATATATCGAAATAAAAGTTGTAGAACACATCAAAAGGCTTCAGAATGTTTTATTATCATCTCCGTAGTCCAAAAATTGTAGCTTCTACGAAGCGCCAAACACGTTCGCACACTCAGTAGATGACCACTAACGCGGAGCGCCTATGTGCGAGTATCCATCAAAACACCGATTATAATGCCGGAAAGTATATTCTTATTCCTACAAGTAAATAATTTTACTAATAAAATATTTAAGCGTTTAATAATTATAACTTAGTAAGATAAAATTTAATAAAAGGAAAGATACCCCATTAATTTGGACGAATGTTTTTCTTGATGTTTGCATCCTCGGGCGAGTTTTCAATTTGGCGAGAATGAGGTAAGATATCGAAATGCGGAGTAATGTCGTCTTCTTCTTCCTCATTCATTTCATCTAAATCGTTCGGATCCGAACCATACCAAAATCAAAGACCGGATCGTTACCACAGCCGTTTCTTCATTGTCCAAAACCACGCTTTTGCAAATAGAGCACACAACCTCCACTGAAGTAGCCATGCTTATACGTGAATGGCACCCACACCACAAAGAAACATACAGTAACACAGCACTTACAAGTCACAAACCCAAGCCTACACTAGGCATTCAAAACTTAAAGGAACGCTAAGAACTACGCACAAACTCACTCTAGGAACTTAAAAAAACGAATAAATGCCAAATAATGAAACTAAAAGCTGCGCAGCAGTCATTTTCCGGTCTGAACGAGTTCTAGATTCCAAAAATGGAATCATCCTGCGTAGAATTCCTTTGGAATCCCTTTATCCCATTGAATGGGCTTGCTTTGATGATAAGGTGAAAACATTTGCCAGTGAGATCTGTTTTAAGAAGTTAGATACCCTCCGCGATAAACTCAACAGATTTTCCCAGAAGTAATTACGCAGGATGATTCCACCTGCCACCGATTTTCCTCAAAACTCCCTCCCACAGAGCATGTATTTTACCAGTGAGTGAAAAACCTATCAAACGTTAACTTTTCTGATAACTAAGTCAACTTCCTATCAAAAGGCCTGAATTTTAATTCTAGCCATTATAACGGTAACGATTTTAAGAATCTGATAGCTGATTGTGAATATATTTTCAACCATCAAGGGAATGATCGTTCCTTAAAACATAACTTCACCCATACCATCACTTAAAATCTGAAAAATCTAGTGTTGCCTTCTTACTTTCCCGTAAACTTACTTCCCAGAAAACCTTACTTAGCATCATGAATACTCTGGAACGTGAAAATCTCGTTATTTCCAAAGCCGACTAAGGAAAGTGCATTGTCATAATAGACAAAAGTAATTACACTCAAATAGTACAAACCTTCATAGAAGACAACCATATATTGAAAATCAACGACCCTACCAACGAACTAAATAAAAAAGTGAAAGAAATAGTGAAAAAGTGTACAACTGTGCTAAAACCCAAGGATTATTATAAAATAATTAATCCAAATCCTCTTCCTCCACGATTTTACGCTCTCTTAAAATTACATAAACTTGATATCCCCATCCGCCCAGTTATTTCATGTGTTTTCTCCCCAACCCACAAACTGGCCTCTATAGTGAATGAACTTATTTAAAACTTAACCCTGTTTTCACCTAGATATGGTATCCGAAACTCCAGCGACCTTGCTAATAGACTAAAAAATTTGAAATTATATACAAACTAAAAAATTGTTTTTTTGATGTTAATAACATATTTAAAAAAATCGCTAGGAAAGAGGTGTTGTTGCTGTTGGAAAAATTATTGTACGACAAAAACTTGGACAGAAATGTTGTTCACGATATTTTACTGTTGACAGATTTATGTATTTCGCAGAATTAGTTTTGTTTGAAAAATCTTTTTTTAATCAACCTGATGGTCTAGCGATGGGATCTCCCCTCTCGCCAATTTTAGCCGAAATATTTTTAGATAATTTTGAGAATAATTTATTTACAAATTCCCAGAATGACGAAAACCCGTTTTCTTGTGGTTGAGATTATTGAGATATGTTGACGATGTCCTTTGTATTTGGAATGGATCCCACAGACAGTTGAATAGCTGTCACACCTAAACCAACAACACAGTAAAATCAGATTTTGTTTAGAAATAGAGAATAACAACAATTTGAACTTCCTAGACTGAACTCTCTCAAAGAATGCAGATTCAATTGGATTTTCTATCTATCGAAAACCGACTTATACGAACCACACAATTCATGCAACCTCTAATCATCCAGTCACACATAAACACGCTGCTTTTCATAGTTTTATTCATCGCCTCTTAAATATACCCCTCTCTCCATCAAACGTTTCTCGGGAACTAAAAACCATAAAATGCATGGCTCTCTCCAATGGCTATTCCGAAAAACTTATAGATATCATACTTTCACATGGACAAAGAAAACAAAACATTTTCAGGATATATCCCGATTGCTCCATTTTCACGGAAGTACAACGTTGGGGGAAATTATCTTTCCTCGGCCACATCAGTTATCATCTTGCCAATTTCTTAAATGCTCTAACATCAGACCCGCTTTCTATACAACGCAGAACATAGGAAAAACTATTTTAAACAATAAAGATAAATTCGATAAAACACGCAAATCTGGTATATACAAATTAAATTGTAAAGACTGTAATGCAATATACATAGGCCAAACCAGTAGAAATTTACACATTCGAACAAAAGAACATAAACAGTCTTTCCTCAATGGTTCCAGTGCCTCACATTTCGCTAAACATTTACTCGACAATAAACACCATTCAGACTTTACCAACACCCTCCTCCATAGCCATTCTCAAGGAAATAAGCTAAACTACCTGGAGGAATTAGAAATTTTACATCATAATTATACGCTAACTAACATTCACCTCTTTCCTAACCACTCCCTACTTTTATCAACTGTTTGCCTCCTCCCGCTGCTTCCCTCACCTAATATCCTTAACCCTTCCTCCCCTCTCAGACCTTGCTTGCTCATTGGCCATTGTTTTGTATATATTCACTGGAGTTGTGGTCTCTTTACCTGATGATGGACAGAATTTTCTGAAACCGATCGTGTATTAAAACTCAAGTAGAATTTTCGACATAATGTTTTTTATTTCTATTCTTATGTTGGTTTATTGTTGTTAGGGTTTAGAAAGGTTTTGTATTATTTTCCTTCGATAGTATTAATTCTTCCGGTTATATTTCCACTTCATAGTCGTTAGCTTGTAATTTTTTATCCTTTTATATTATTGCCTTATTTTTATAAATCATTTTCGTTAGTTTTCCATTTGGGAAAATATTTGGTTAATTCTTTGAATAGTTATATTATAGTCATAGCAATTCAATAGCATATAATATAACATAAGGATATAAGGAATATAGGAATAAGAATATACTTTCCGGCATTATAATCGGTGTTTTGATGGATACTCGCACATAGGCGCTCCGCGTTAGTGGTCATCTACTGAGTGTGCGAACGTGTTTGGCGCTTCGTAGAAACTACAATTTTTGGACTACGGAGATGATAATAAAACATTCTGAAGCCTTTTGATGTGTTCTACAACTTTTATTTCGATATATTTTTTGATTCAATGATAATAAAAGGTCGAAAATCGACATTTAACGCAGATTTTCCCGTTAAAGCTACCCTAAGACGAGTTGTTTTTCGTGTGTAGCTTTATGTTTACTCATTTTTCTTTCAATTTAAAATACCATGGGTCTAGTTTACACTTTAGTAAGTAGTTTAAATCAAACCGTGTGTCTTTATCACCATTAGATACGGAGATATACCGTTCAATATGATGTAAGGTCGAAAATCCAAGATGGCGACTTTTGTTTAAATATTTAGGCATGTTGCCCAATTGGGATTTTTTGGGATTTTTGGGATTTTGCTTTTGGCTGTTCAAAGAACATCTCCACCAATTTTCAGCTTGATAAACCAAAAAGGATAAGTTGAACCTATTCTGCCTCCACTACTTATCTTTCCATCGATAACGAGGTCTCAAGAATGGAGATTTCCTAGATTCACTTGCCAAAGAATCACATTTTCACAATTTCGTTTTGCTAATATTGCATAGTTTACGAAATCAGTAATGGCCGTTCCGACTATTGCTCAATGAAACTAAAACATTATGGAAGTGGAATTCTTTAATTGGGGAGTACTGCGTCAGAATTGCTCGTTTGAAACTACCACAGTTCGTTTTATGGCAGTCAATTCGATCGAATACCTCGTGGCCACGTTCGCAAACAATTTAAACAAACGTATGCACGCATATACATTCCTAATACCTGATTCGAATCTCTGTTTTATTAAGCAAACAGTCGTTAGGTGCGATGAAAATGTCTTCGCTTTAGACCGCTCTCCGTGGAATAATGAACAGGCAGACCTAGTCTTCCCCGGCTTCTTCTTTCGCTCATTGCCGGTGTAGCATTTGCATCCACCTCGCGCCAATTCGTTCTGCTCTTTCACAATTAAAGATCGCGAAATTTCATTTCCTTGTTAGCTGTTTTTGTGATAACACTGTAAAATATTTGTACCCTTCTTCAGATGAACTTAAAAACGTATCGGAATGCCAATACAATGGGCGAATATAACAAATGACGGAAAGGCGGGAAAGCATTTATATGTATACATTATATACAATTGTATACATTATACAATTTCAATGTTTACATTGATACCCGTTTATATTGATATTAGTCTACTTTCGGTGAGTGGAAGGGGGACCCCCTTCATTTACATTCATGTTAATTTAAGTTGATAATTTTAATTTACCGTTTCTTACTTTTAACCATTCAGCATTGAAATAGAATTTTATTTCAAGTTTTACGGTGATAATTTTTGCTGTATTAACGAAACCGGCAACTAATATACGAACTCCGCTTTGTTTTAATGATTTTAGCGCGACGCTATATTATTTCATTCTATTTTTTCGAGAAAAATTTATTTCATCAGATCCCTTGCACGGAAATGAATCCGTGTCTCTTTCCCTATTCCACAACTCTCTGCTATATTAAAGGAAACTCATATTGGACCACTGGAATTGGAAGCGAGCGCTGCATTTCCCCTTTCCAAAATAACTTCTCTTCCGGAGAATTTTCGGGAACGTGACTTCCGTGAAAGACGAGTCCTATCAATATACTGTATACTGCAGATAAAACTTGCAAACGATATTTCGAGATGGTGCAGAGTTGGGCGATATCTTTCTGTAAGAATCGATATGGTCAACCGTTTAGTTCCTTTTGCATGCGGTAGGATTTAGATTGAAAAATCCTTGGAAAAATTTAATTGGTTCTGAAAAACGATACTTGAGTTGATTTGGAGGATAAGTAATTGCAAAAGATAAGGAATTTGCGAAACTCATTAGTAAGTCACTTTCAAACCAAGACATTGGTATGACACACAGTGGGCTGAAATCGAAAAAACCCGGACATCGGGCCAAAAATGTTTTTTTTTGAGTGCGGAACTTGAAACTTCACATAATTATTGCAAAAAGATTGAATTTTATGTTTCCGTTTATCAAAAACCATTTTTGACCCAATATCCGGGTTTTTTCGATTTCAGCCCACTGTGCGACAGCGCAATTAAACTTAATTTGATATAATTGGTATTTACGCACCACTCACACTTTACACCTTCTATGTGATAGAATCCTCTCATAAAAAAACATTCGGCGATGATAACTATATGTAAGAAAACAAAAATATATGGAGTATAAATAACACCTGGCGATGATGCCCTACATCGAAACCCGGGTAGTACATCTTTTTTTCTTTGCTATTGTATAAATAAATTTTATTCAGCTTGCTTCTGCTACTGATTGTCATGGAATATCATCAAGGCGCACAGCATCGATTTTATTTGAAATATCCTCAACTCAAGGGATATGAAAACTTAGCGATTTAAGAGCAATCACAATTATCTAGATTTAAATGGAAATTAATTTTTGTTTGTTGAATGACAGAAAATCAAGTAATTAAATGAATAACAACATGAAATTGGATATTGGCAACGAATATTCGGCGATTTTACATCAAATATTGCATTTTGTATAATGTAAGTAAATTTTCAAATAGACTTGGAGAATGGTAAAATAATAAACTAAAACTGCTACACCCTGCAAATAACTAAGGTACCTAAGACTTCTGGACACTCTGAGTTTGTATTCGGCTTCTATTGGTGTGTGAAGATGGATATGGGAGTTGTAATCGGCTCCAATAGCCAGAGAATATGAAGAAGGAAGGAAAGAAGAAAATTATAATACCTTGACGAAATCCTTCCAAGTAGATCTATCTTGAGTTCTGTACTCCCATTCGTGCACATAGAATTACTTCTTAGTTGACTTTCACAACACCGACAACTGTACATTATTTCTACTTAAATTTGTCTCCCCACGGTTGCATAGCAACACCTGCGAAGAATTCCAGTTTTTTTTCGTCCTTGCCTAACACTCTCCGAATAGAGAGTCCGCACAGCACCTTCGATCGCATTGGAACCAGCAATCGAAAGGCCAATGCTTACGATGTTTCTCACAGCTTTGGAATCCTTTCTTCGCCATTTCGACGGTCGACGAAGAACCTTTACCAACACTGCTTAATGAAGTCCTTCCATTCCTGAGAGTCCGAAATAGGGGCTCTGAACAAATATTACAATTGTAGGAAGTGAAAATTATCTACCATTATACATCTCAATAAAAGAAATGAATATAAGAGCATAAGTGGAAAATAAAATTCAAGCACGGCTGAGAAATGTATAGGCATAAGAAAATGACGCGCGTCCAGAAGAGTCATCTTCAAATGAGAAGTCACAATGACTAAATACGTGGAAAGTATTTTAAATAAGAGAATTAGAGTTTAATGCAATATAACGATAGCATTTGAGCTCCATGATGAGAAAATTTGATTTAAGAATATTTAAATTTAAATGAATGAATTGGTTCAATAATATTTCTTTGAATATTCGTATAAGGATTGGTGTGTTGCGGAGTGCAGACAAAGAGATCCCAAATCTCGTGTCGTAGAATTTCGTGTCTCAATCCCTGTCTTGCTACTTTCCCACGGTCCGATATAATAATAAATACCTCCTCCACTACGTTAAGACTGCAAAAGAAAACTACGCGACGAAAGAAGGACTGAACTGAGCTTAACTGAGACGATGACATAAAAAGGCGGTAGAAATATCGGAACACGGCTGTTAATGAATTAGAGCTCCTCCGGCTTTGCTGGCCGAGTGGATAGCATTCCATCTAAGCTATCGCTCCCACCCCAAGGTCCCGGGTTCGAATCTGATCGGATTTTTCCGATTCAGGGAATGGTCGTGTGTGTTCGTTGTTGTTGTTGCCTCGGTGAAGCACCTCCTGAAAAGTTCAGTAGAGCTTAGCGGGACTTCACCGGTGAAGGGCAACAGCAGCTAAGCATGAAAAAAAATCCAAAAGCCGTCTTTGTCGGCAATTATACGAGAGGGGCATTCCTTTCTTGCTTTATCCGGCTACCGGGAAGTAAGAGGAGGAACGCCGTCAGCCGCCGACGCCGATTTTGGAGATTTGAAACCTCTAACAAAAGGCGGGAGAAGAGTGGGATTCCACGGATAAAGATGGATAAAGAGAAGCGAAATTATTTCTCTTCCCGCGCATTTTACATGCGCTTCAATCAAATCAACTTTAGAATCAATAGCCTCATCCGGAGATAGCATGGCCCTGTTTTATCAACAGTTTGAAGTTAAAGGTTTCTATGATATGGAAATCCAATTTTTATTTCTCATTCTTATACCGTTATCGTTCCCATTCTGAAAGAAATAGGAAGATCGCAGTTTCAGTCCTGGTCTATTCAGACTATTTTCATGTTTAATGCGCGTTGTCCTTAGGAATTTAATTAAGTGAAAATAATTGTGTAAACTCGCATTAAATCATCTTCCTGGAATCCTGATTATTTACTAATTTCAAATCCTGCGAAAAATTAAGATAACGATAGGAAATATTGGAGAGCAGCACCAGCCGTAAGGATCGTTAGTGAGGTGCTGCGTTAATTTTGGCCAGGAGTGTACGTATTTTATTTCAATTTCATAAACATATTTTAAGTTCTTTCCTCTTGTGACATAGCGTTCTATCGAGCCCTCGATAATATTTTTGGATCTCAAATTGTACCGTGATATCTTCATTTTATCTGATTCCTAAGTTCTCTAGTCGCAACTGCGACCTCGCTACTTGATGCGAAGGGAGAAGGCATTCGTATAGAAAGCGATGCAAATTAATGAGAAGGCAATGCCTTTCATTGGAGAGAGGTACTGATATATTTAATTAGATCACATGCGCTGGCCGCCAGAACTCAAGAGGTACTTCGTGAGGGGTGTGTTCTATAACGGGGTTGACTCTTATGAATTCGTGATAGAATTTAAAATTTGGATAGGAAGGTTTCAATTAGGAGTCTTAAACGATCCCACGAAAGATTATGCCACTCAAAGTTGCAATAAGGTATATATGCTGTGTATAGGATATTCTGATCGCGTGGAATAAAGAGCTCTTTCGGTGACAATGGTCAAAGCCTGGAGTCAAGGCTCTTTGGTTACGAGAGGCATTAAATTTACAAAGAACAATGTAAGAGGGGCACAGCGGTGATAATAGGTATTCATTTACATGTGGGATCTCTCAAAATTAATGTGATAAAGGATCTCAAATTGTTTTACGAAGTTGAGTGCTTGGCCTCTGTTTGAAAAAATACTAAATGAAATGCTTCGGCAACAAAACCAGAGGAATGGTCGCTTTTCATTTGTAATCCGACGAAGTAAAAGAGATGGGTAGAATGATTCGTGAAGCGTCTTTCATATTCTTTGTTCCAAAAGGAACGGCGGAGAGTCCGTAAACATTAAATAAACTGGCGTGGAATAAGTTCGATGTATTTCCTTCATTCTATTGTAATGTTTCGTTGAGATGATGCTTAAATACGAAGACTTGAATAAACCTTAGGAGTTTTAATTTGAAATGCGATTCCGAACATACTCTGTACGACAAAGGGGTTAATGTTGAAGTAGATATTTTTGACACTAATGCTCAAAGTAAAAATTGGAAATATCTTAATGTACGAAAATGGAACCAAGGAATTTCTTTCATACCATTCGGTTTACTTTATTCAACTATCGAAGAGCTATATATGGTAAAAAATACCATACAATTATTTTTACAAAATTTTATTAATAGAAGAAGTGATCGAAGAATAATTAGTTAGACGTTGCAGATAGTGACGCAATTTCAAGCGAACTCTCAGCCGAGGAGAAGCTGCGAAAGATGAGGAATAATGGATAATAATCAGATATAGATATAAGAAGCTGCAAAGTGCCAAACTGTGACTCGGATCATTAACTATTCAAAGCAAGAGTAAGGGAGAGAATAATTGAAACAGAAAAAGGTCCAGATATAGTTAAGAGAATATAAGAAACAGAACAGTTAAATGAAGAAAAGGAAGTCTCGAAGCAAAACCAAAAAGGATTAGCTAGTAAAATGCAAACCAACAGCCAATGAAAAAACTTATAAAATAAACATAGAAAAAGAATAGGGAAAGCAATCAAAGAAGCTGTGGAAGAAACAATTTGAGAAAACAAGAGAATAACATGCTGATTGGTTTGACAACGAGTGTGCCCAAATTATACAGGAGAAGAATAAAGCTAGAGAAAGCATGATAAGGAAAGAAACCAGAATGAACACTGAAAGATACCAAGAAATGAGGAAGGAAACAAATAGGATATGCAAGAAAAAAGGAGAAAATGAAGAACGGCTAGAGAATATAGAAGAATGCAGCAATCAGAATAAACAGAGATGGTTCTACTAAGTTTTAGAAAAGGTGAAAAGAGGATACCAACCAAGAATGGAAGGATTTAAAAATATGAAGGAAAATGTAGTCCAAGAAGAGAATAAAGTTCTGGGAAGATTGGTAGAACATTTCAAAGAACTTCTCTGTAATTAAGATAAGGAGAGTAACAACTGAGGAAAATGACAGGCTAAGGAAAGAATCAAATATAGAATCCATCAAATCAAATATATCATACTTGCTCAGAATTAAACCCACTGGGCTGGAAATTGCACAATGCATACAAAAGTAAAAAAATATAGAGACCCAAGGAAAAAAATATTGCAGCAGAGCTAGTAAAATAAGGAGGAGATATAATGAGTGATGCTATACATAAACTTAGTTGTATAATATAGGAAACGGAAAAACGCCAGAAGGATAGAGCATGGGAATCCTAAGCCCAATATATAGAAAGGGAAATAAACTGGTTCTCAAGAAATACTGGAAAATATGGAAAATACTGTTAAATATAGTATATATAATCATCATAAAAGATAGGCTGAAAGTAGTTACTGGGAGGATAATAGGAGATTCTCTGTGTGGGAGTATATCCAATAGAAGTACAATAGACCAACTATTTGTAATCAGACAAATTTTAGATAAATGCTATGATCATAATGTTGAACTGCATATGCTATTGTATATTTTAGACAAGCATTTGATAGTATAAACAGGATCAAACTCTGAGAAGTAATGGAGGATATGGAAATTCCATCCAAAATAATTATATTGATTCAAATGAAATTGAAGAAGAGCATGGCTAAAGTAAAAATACATAATCAAATATAAAATGAATTTGAATTCAGCACTGGGATAAAGCAAGGAGATGGCCTATGGGCCTAAATGTTTATTCTAGGATTATAAAAAGCTGAAGAATAAAAAGATCAAATAAATAAATACAAATAAAAATAGAAGAGGAACAATATTTAACAAATAAATAGAAATAATTAAGCAAAATGGGATTGATAGTTAATACCAGTAAAACTAAATATTTGCTTATGAACTCATTTAGCAAAACTAAAGTTACCCAGAATTTCAAGATGGAACAGGTAAAATTTGAAGGTGTGGAAGAGTTTAAATATCTAGAATATATAACTTACAAATTAAGCATAAAATGAATAAATGAAGGAATATAAGCAAAGAATAAAACTTACTTTGCAAATATGAAGACACTCAAGAGGAAGTAAATGAACAGAAACACTTAAATACAAATATATAAACCAATTACCAGACCAGTGGTAACATATGGAGCATAAAAATGGTCACTCACAATCACACATGAGTATGGCCCTGGTAAGATTTGAAAGCAATTACAGAGAATATACCGACCTGTTATTGAGAATGGATTATGGCAAAGGAGAACCAAAGAGGAGTTAAAGACAATAATGAATTGGGGGAGATGTAGTTAATTCATAAAATCTTTAAGAATATAATGAATGGACCCTGTGGAAAGAATGCATAAAACAGCAATGCCTAATAAGGTGATATAAGGGAGACTGTATGCCACTAGAAAGAGAGGAAGGTCCAGATTGAGATGGCTAATTCATGAAGGACATGAAGAAGATGAAAGTGAGAAGACAGAGAAGTGGAGGCTGATTGGGTGGAAGCTCACATAGGGCTGTAGCTCCAAAGAGAGAGTTTGTCCATGAATTGAGACTTAAGTACCGTTTTTAATTGACTTCTAATAAGTGGGGAATAAATTATATTAAATGTTGTCATACTTTCTATGCCTTGTTTTGTATTTTGTATCTATATATAGTTTAAATCAGTCAATATAATATTAACATAAGAATACCAAACAACAATTTAAAACCAGGAACTAACAGATGAGCCAAGAAAGGTTCACCTGGACCTTATCCTGTTTTCCCTGACTTTTCTGGTAAATATTAATTTATTCTTTATTTTACAAATTACTTTATTTGCCAGTATCTCTTTTCTTTTTGCCAATTCACGTTTTTTTAAGATTGCTTGTACAATAACTATACCTTGTATTAAGTGTAATGACAATTAAATAATATATTATACCTATAATAGTACTTTGAAATTATTGTTTCGTGTCAAAATAAAATCTACATACATTATAATCCACTTTCATATTAATAAAAATTAAATGTATTTATAAATCGGTTTTTAAATAATACTGCTTATCGGAAGTAATAGTTTACATAAAAGATTTCTACAATCAAAAATTTATTTCAAATTTTTTTACAATCAAGAACATACGAAGAAAACGACTTAAGTAGTCGCGATAGTAGTCAAAATAAAACCTATTTTTATTATAACCATATTTAATTTAAAAGAACAAAAAGATATATTTTAAAATCGTGTTTTAAATTATATCGCTCACCAGAGTTAATGGTTTTAATCAAAGCTTCCTAATTAAATATCGAGAAAATAATCGAGAAACGACTTCCGTAGTGCTGTCAAATTAATATCTAGTTTCATTATAATCAAATTTAATTTAAAAAAACAAACGGATGTATTTAAAAATCTTATTTTAAATAATAATGTTTTCCAGACGCACTGTTTTAATTAGATCGCGTGGATATATAATCAAAAGAATAGAAGTTTGACTCCATCGTAGCCACATTTATTTAAAAAACTATTATGCTAAAATTAAAATTAATGGCTTTCAGTCGTTTCTCTAGATAAAACTATACAACAGGTACGAGCAATTTAAGTTCGGATGTTTCAGCTGAAAATACTCTTCTATTCTAAAGAATTACTTTTCTACATGAGCCGTCATGTGATTAGATAAAATCTGCATATCGTCGTTATATCAGCATTACTTCATTTAAGGTATTTTGATTTTTATAACACTGTGGTTCAATAAAAAGCGAATTATTAGAACGTGAGAACTTCCGTATTTTGCGTTAGTTTCCTTAGAAATCAAATCCTGGCATTTGCCTTGCACAGATAAATTTAAAGCAAGGTAGGAAATTAGTAGCCGTGAAGTCTCTGTTCAGATAAACCAAAGCAATAATAATTTAAATGAAAATTATGGAAAGAAGGTGATAAATATGATCAGTCACTTGAGATATTTACAATAAAAAAGAGCAATTCGTTTAAAAAATACGGCATGAAGTACCTCGCATAGAAGCAATTGATAGTATTTTCTTACCTCTTTAGATTTCCTCAAATAACGCTTTTAAATAACAAATCGCAGCACTCGTTACAAAACTTTATTTTGAGCGAAAACATTACAGCATATCTGATGACCACTGGTGACGAAAAAAAAACAATTTACCAAGTAATTGCTCAACCTCACTGTATCCATTCTCGCTCACAATAGCAACACCTCTGAACACGTATTTTCTTTTGCGAATTATTTTCCGTAGCACTTCCTAAACCGACTTAAATCCTTGTATGTTCAGCAAGATGAACTGGAAGTATAGTTTCTTAGTGATACAGCACGAAACACGTATTTGTAATATGCCAATATAGGTAAGTCCTCTAAAAGATACGTTTTCGATGTGAACAACTCGATTGCATGCGAAGAACTGAAAACGAAGGCCAAAAACATGACTACAAGCAAAGCATTTCTATATTTCTTGTTGGCAAAATCAACCTTCCACGTCACCCCTTATCTACTACCCATAGGAATAGAATAGCCACCAGAAAAGCAGGCTGAAACATTCGGTCTAATAGCGCAATGGAATATTCTTATCGGTGGTCAGGTCCCTCAAACTAATCAAGGGGAAAGAGAGCTCAGACGACTCATCCCTTTTAGAGTCAAAACTATTTAACAATGTGTACTTAAGAAGGCCAAATCTTTATATCCACTGCGCTTCAAATTCTTAAAGATATTAATAGTTGCAGAAGTCTTTCGGTTTCACTAATTAAATTACACTGATGCGTGATGCAATTTACCGTCTTTATAGTGAAATTATGCCTTTGCGTTTTGTGAAGCATTGGGAAGTTACGCATTTAATTTTCTGTCTCAGCAGAGAGTGGATTATCGTGAGTTATGATGGAATAAATGTAGTGTTTGAGCCGCAGAAGTTGCACTGGAGCTCACTTGCTCGAAAATTGAATGCTTTTGCTCTATGAGTTTAGAAAGATCATAACCAAAATGTTTTTTTCTGGGAGAAGAGAAAGGGACATACACCCGCATTTAAAAATATTGAAAATTGAGATTGATGCTTCCTTTTGCAATAAAAACTGTTCTAATAATAAAAACTCCGGAAATTTGGACATAAGTTTACAACGATATCCTTCGAAATCGGGTAAAGATATACTCTGCGCTTAGGTTTTCTGTGCTTTACCAAGTTAAGGTCGAAATTTATAATTATGGCTTTGTGATTGGATATTCCATCGCAAGCAGATGTGATAGATACTCGCTGGGGGGTATTTGTAAGAAAAAGATCTAAAATGCTTATTTCCCTGGTAGACTCTTTGACTAGCTGGTGTAATGAATTTTTTTTTGTATTAAATTTAACAAGATCCAACAAGAGTCATTGTCCCGAGCTCTTTTCTTGACTACGTGCTTTTGCCAATCGATGTCTGGAAGATTAAAATCTCCTCCAATTATCATTATGCTATTGTTGTTTTTACGCGAGTAAAAATTGATTTCATCGTTTAGGTTACGCAAAACATAACGCGAAGAGTTGGGCGGCCGGTAAAAAGCACATACATGTAAATTGGGTTTATTTTGCTGACTAATAGTAGGGGAGACCGGGGCTGGTTGGCCGAAGGGGCAGGTTGGCCGAGTGTCTTTTTTAAAAAGACTTTTGAGCACAGTGGCGACATCTATGGTGATTTTGGTGGGGTATTAGTTCGTCCATGTACCGACGTAATTTCAGGTGTTTTCGTGTTGCCGTTTGCACAGGAACACGTTTTTTCTTTTTTCGACACTGGTGAGTAAATTTCTGTTCTTGTAAAGTAATCTTCGTAACACGAGTCAATTTCCATCCGATTTCAAAAAACGTGGTACCGCTGGAAAGGGTATTCAAAACCCTGCAAAATGGTATATTGGTTTTTAGGGTAACCTCACTTTTGTTTTTTTAAACCGTGATTGTTCTCGAAAACATTCATTGGGGTAGGTTGGCCGAGTTTTGTGTGGGGCTGGTTGGCCGAGTTGTAAATTTAAAAAATCCAGGTCCATTTAAAAAATTCGTAAATACCTTTTCTGATGCGTGGATGACGAACAACCCTGGCAAAACAATGACCATCTACGACATTCCGGGAATCGTAGCCAGTGCATTTCCACTCGCCTGCACACAGAACAATATTCGAGCTGGTTTCAGAGTCTCTGGCGTGTGCCCTTTCAATTCTGAAATTTTTCCCCGTGAGGAGTTCCTGGCAGGATTTGTCACAGATCGACCCAACCCTGAACAAAACTCGTCCATCAGCATAGAATCTGCTGCAGATGTAAGCCTCCCTGAAGACGTCAGACCTCTCCCCAAGGCGAGTGCACGAACTGATTCGAAGAAGCGTTTAGGTTGTAAACGCCGATCGACCGAAATTTTGACCGATTCCCCTATTAAAGCAGCATTGGAGAAGGAGAAAAATGAAAGCAAACCTAAGGGTACGCTGGCAGAGGAAAAGAAAGCCGCGAGAGCTATGAAAAAGTTCACTATAGCTGCCGAAACGAAGTCTAAAATTGTTAAAAAGACTAAAAAGTAAAGAGCGGAGTTTTTTTTACGTATCTACATATTACAAAACTATGTACACTAACTTTTTTACACTAATAAATAATTTCCATTGATGCATTCACTTATTTTACGAAACTCGGCCAACCTACCCCAGCCCTGGGGTTGGTTGGCCGATTTTTTGTGCCGCATTTGATTGTTTATAACTTTTTCCCTGATTTTTTGTCATGAATGAAAAAATTCACATATATGCTCAAGGGTTGTATCTTTATTACAGAGCAAACCGTTTTTCAAAAAGTCAAACCAAAATGAGTACAGAAATTCCGAAAACAAAACTCGGCCAAGCAGCCCCGGTCTCCCCTACACCATAAGCTCTCGATGCAACTGTTAGGATACGTATGTGAACTACTCCGTAAAGAACGTTTAACCGCTATAAATACTCCTCCACCCACTTTATCCTGACGGTCCTTTCGATAAATTTTAAAATCTTTAGGAAATACTTCGTAGTCATTTATACCGTCTGTTAGCCAGCTTTCGGTGCCTATAATTATGTCGGAGTCGTTACTTCGGATGAGATGTTCTAGATCGGCTATTTTGTTTATGATGCTTCTACAATTAATAATGGCAATCGATAGTTCATTTACAATGGGAGAAGCCCGGGAAACGCGTTGTTACTCATCTTCAACTTGCTCAGTAATATTAAGGTATTCGATTGTTTATTAACTTTATTTCCTATATCGGAGCCACTTAAATTAGCAGCATTCCCACAAATTCCCTTTAGCCTAAAAAATACCTACAATGCTCGTAAATCCTATGAGCCACCCCGCTATTTAATTAATAACTCTGCAAAATATCCAGAAAAAAATCCCCGAGAAAAGTAGTTTTCCTCTTTTATTTTCCTTATGCATAAGACATTGAGTTCAATCTGTCATACAGCATTAGTTATAGAATTATTAACGGAAGAGAAAGCGAATGAATGAAACTTTCGAGAAATAGAGCGATGGTAGCGCAGCTCGAGGAAATCTGTTACAACTAGAAATATCTCGTCTTCCGCATCGGCTACAGATGATGGAGCCTGGCATTAATTAAAGCTGTTTGTACTCAAGATGGAGAAGTCTATCTGCGAAGAAGAGCAAAAATGAAATTTAATTAAATTAAAACAAGCTGGGAGATGTTGGCTTACAGATGCGCCGAGCGGAGCCTTCATTAATCATGCCCAATTGACAAGCTCACATTCTGCGAAATTCGTGTTGGGAATTTAAGTCTGGATGCAATCCGCGTCATCCTCGTGACCTATCTCTTGACTTCATTGCTTTTGCTAATCAAATTATTGCTTCTTACTTGCTTTACTTCAGAGGCTGCAGGTCGAGAGCATATCAGAATGATAACGAGAGAATTGCCTTATCTTACGGTTACTAAGGGTGTGTTGATATAAATATAAAGACCGTAAACACCAATGCCATCGTCTCTGGGAGACCAATGTGGTGCGGATTAGATTTTCTCTTACATTACTCAAACTTTCGTGTACTCTTTGAAAATGGTATTATTAGAGGTCAAGTGGGTCGCGCTTTATTTTTGTAATGGTTAGGTTGTATTTTCATATTTGTATAGGTTTGTATTTAATTTTTTTATTTGTATAAGTTGAATGGAAGATGGTACTTGAAAGTCTCAATTTCACCGAATGAAGATTTATATCCATCCATAAATATCTTGATGCTTCGTAGCCTCTATGGCAAAGAAAAATATAATTGTCCCTTGGAAAATCAGGTTGAATAAGAAATGAATTAATATGATGACAGTAAGTCGATACTTTCGTTTAATTTCTGAAAATTACCTTCATAACCCTGAGATAAAACTTCCACATAACCTTGAAATATAGCTTTCACAAAATATTATTTGAATAGAATTGAATAACCAAGTTGCTAGAAAAATATAGCGTTTGTTAACAATCTTACCTCAGATATCATTTGGACGGTTCCTGTTATCATACTCGGATGAATGGTCTATTTTCATTTTCATGTTGTACAAGATAGAGAAAAATGTACCTTTAATTCTATTTTGTCCCAGTGTTGAGCATGGCTGTGATGAAATGAAAGCTACCGAGGTATTAGTGCACTGATCAAGGTCTCTCCTTATGGAATGCCAAGAAAAGTGTTACTCATAGAGTCATTGTGCTCCACTTGCGTGGAAGTGTTCCGCTTATAGCATTCTGGCTCATTGAGGAAAGCAGTGGCACACTACCTCACTCCTCATCCTGCTTAGTGAACCTCATTCCTCTCTGCACGCTCTTAGTAGCTTATGCAAAAGGGGATGAGGTACCGACCGGCCTTTGGGTTGAATAATAAATACAGACAGACATCATTTGGACGATAAAAGACGACCTTATTATAAAAAAATCATCTGCGCAATAACTAAATATCCACCAGCCCTCTCCCGTTCAATTTGCATCGTCGGAGTTTGCACTTTACCAGAGGACACTGCCTCTTATGAAAAAATCCTAAGATCCTTCACATGTACAGTAAATTTCACCTGTTGTAGAACTAAATTGTTTCACAAAAACATTCATTTTTCGTATTACATATTTATTTTATCCTTACATTAAAGCTTTCAACATGAGGCTTGGTCCTATAAAATTTTCTACATATTTCAACCTTATAACATCTTTCTAAAATATTGAAATTACAAGAAATTAAAATTAAAAGTTTCTATTTCAGTATTTTTTGTCAGTAATTTTAGGTTAAAAATAAGTAGTTTTTGGGTGAAATATAAGATATATATTACTTCTAAAGAATCTTTGATTGCGAAGATGGTGAGAACTTCTAGGGTTTCATCTCATCCACCTCAAGAATTTCCTCCTTCGGAAAGATCTCTCAATACGGTACCGTCGCATTGATTACTTCAAACCTATTCCTAAAAGCCTCGTTGTCACCTAATGTATCAATATTGGAAGTTCATATCACTAAACCGATAAATTTCGTAACCTAACCCTTACTACATTTTACACCAATTTGTTTACCCTCTACTAAACGTTAAAACAAATTCTCAATATTGATATTTAAATCACACTCTTCGAATAACACTACATGAACATAAGAGTTTTGTAAATGTCTAGTATTACTTTATACATTGAGAACACGCTAAGTAATCGCGAAAGCAGCGCATGAATAAGTGTAATAAGTTTCAGAACTATGGTAAGAACTCAGAGCCACGGAACTAAGAATCCTAGAAAGGATTTTCAATATGCTTATCTTCATCGTCCTTCGACCACCATTATTTGGCACCATGGATGAACCACCTGAAATCAGGCAGCTTCAAAGAGTATGTCGATCAATATCACGCACTCACTTATTGAAAGAGGTATTCCTTTTATTTTCCAGTATAAATCCCAGCAACCTGTTTTAGTTCAATTTTGAAGTCGTATTTTTAAATTTTTTAAGCGTTGAAATTCTTTATTTACTAAACAAAAAATAATAACAAATGCATGTTTCCATTTTTGAAGAGTCTTTTGTTGCCCAGTTGGTCCTACCAGTACTCCACCATTTTCAGCAACTCCGACTTTCTAGCCTCAAAAGTCTACGGCGTGTTGAAACCGTACTAAGTGGGCAAGTTAACGATTATGTTTTTATGTATATTTTATGGAAGAGAGCAATTGTTTATATATGTATATGTTAATATATATATATATATATATATATATATATATATATATATATATATATATATATATATATTATATATATATATATCTATTATATATAGATGCTTCTCCGGATTCATTCATGTATCCCATATATATATACGAGTAAAATGTAGCTTGCATACTGCAAGCAGATCGGCAATAATTAATTTCATATCGGCATCATATCGGAACGCTCCTCAAAAGAAAAAAAAAGGATTGAAATTTTTCTTATAATTCGCTAAAATTTCATCGTCTGGCATCGAACCCGGGTCTTACTGGTAAACTAACTATGCAGCAACAATAGGAGATCATCATCTCTAACCATGTGTGAAAATTCAAGCAGAAATATTGGCTACAACTGCCTCAAAAGACGTTCTAATTATCACGAATGTAAATGGCTCTCTGGATTCGAACCAAGGACGATCTTGGAAGTCTAAAATATATTTCTGAAAGTTATTTATGATCTCTATCTATATGCCGAATTTCAAATTTCTATATTATTGGGAAAGGTTTCCAAATAATTCCTAAATATCGGATCAACTTCTGATTGCAGAGACACCTGGTGTCGAACCCAGGACATATTGTAAGCTGTGAATGCAAAGTTTGATTTTTAAAGAATTTTTCTTGTATCTTGCAAAGTTTGAAGTCGATAGCATGCCGGGAAGTACCTTAATTTTGTTTCCGTTATCTCCGTAAGGAATGCATTGAGAAGTGCAAATGGTCCTCTGGGATCGAACCAAGGACCATCAGCGAACATGTAAAATTTGATTACGAAATATATTTATGATATCTATCGACGTGCCGAGTTTCAAGTATCCATGTTATCGGAAAAGGATCCAAAAAAAATCTTAAAAATCGACGCAATGCATTTTAAACGGCCGATTTTTGCCCCGACCTAGCATCGAACCATGGACCACATTCGGCGATGTCTTTCTGATTTACGTTGGATTTGCACGGCTTCTAGCGATCCCTTGAATTTCAAATCTCTACTTTTCCAGGAAGTGCCTCAAAAAAATTTTCGAAAATCCCCGCCATGTATTCTTATGGAGAAAATCGCGACTTTGGGGCCCTCTGGAATCGAACCTATGACACTGAGGATCAAAATCGCAATTTTTCTGGCGGTTACACGTTATGGCCAATACGTCGTAAAAATTTCAAGTCAATGACGCTTGTGGTTTAGGCTGTGAATTAGTATCCTATCTATCTATCTATCTATATAGGTATACGAGTAAAATGTAGCTTGCATACTGCAAGCAGATCGGCAATACTAATTTCATATCGGCATCATATCGGGACGGTTCTCAATTGAACAAAAAAAAATATTCAAAATATTCTTAAAATTCGCTGTTATTTTATCGTCTGGCATCGAACCCGGGTCTTACTGGTAAACTTACTATGCAGCACAATAGAAGATCAACATCTCTAAGTATGTGTGAAAATTCAAGCAGAAATATTTGTTACAACTGCCTCAAAAGACGTTCTTATTTTCACGAATGTAAATGCCTCTCTGGATTCGAACCAAGGACGATCCTGGAAATCTAAAACATGATTTTGAAATTTATCTATGATATCTAACTACATGCCGAATTTCAAGTTTCTATATTGTTGGGAAAGGGTTCAAAATTATTATTGAAAATCGGATCAGTTACTGATTGTAGAGACGCCTGGTTTCGAACCCAGGACACACTGGTAGCTGTGACTGCACAGTTAGATTTTTATGAACTTGATCATATTTTATGCAAAGTTTGAAGTCAATATCATGCCGAGAAGTACCTAAAATCTGTTTCCGTTATCTCCATAAGAAATGCATTGTGGAGTACAAATGGCCCTCTGGGATCGAACCAAGGACCATAAGCGAATAAAAAAAATTTCCTTATGAAATATATTTATGATTTCTAACCCCATGCCAAATTTCAAGTTTCCATGCATTCGGAAAGGGGTCCAAAAAAAATCTTAAAAATCTCCACAATGCGTTTTAAACGGCCGATTTTCGCCCCGACCTAGCATCGAAACCAGGATAATTTTCGTAAAACTCATTTATGTTTTCGATAGATCATGTTCATATATATAGGCTCCTTGAGTTTTAATTCTCTACCTGTCCGGAAAGTATTTTTTTTTAATTCCCGAAAATCAAAGCAATGCATTTAAACGGGAAAAATCGGGACTTTGGGGCCCTCTGGAATCGAACCCATGACACTGAGGTTCAAAATCGCAATTTTTCTGGAGGTTATACGTTATGGCCAATATGTCGTAAAAATTTCAAGCCATTGACGCTAGTGGTTTAGCCTGTGACTTTGTATCCTCTCTATATATACGTGGGCCGTCCAGAAAGTAAAGAACGTTTTTGCATAACTAAATAAAAACAAAAGATATCAACATAAAATTTTTTTCTCGAAATCAGAGAACCATAATCCACTTTTCTATATAGTTGCCATGGTTATCAAGGCACTTATCGTAACGTGTAACCAGTTTTTCGATGCCAATGATATACTCTTCTACCGCCAAAGTTCTTAGCCAGGATGTCACTGCTTCTTTGAGCTCTTCATCATTTCCAAAATGTTTTCCTCCAAGAAACTCCTTTAGTTTGGGGAAGAGATGAAAATCACTGGGTGCCAGGTAAGGGCTGTAGGGAGGATGTCCCAAAATTTCCCACTTAAGATATTGAAGCTCTCTTTGCGTTTTTGCTGATGCATGAGGCCGAGCGTTATCGTGAATCAAAAACACTTTCACCGACAACATGCCGCTTCTTTTGTTTTGAATGAAACGTTTCAATCGCTGAAGGGTTTCACAATATGATTTTGAGTTGATTGTTGCTCCTCTCGGCATAAACTCCACATGGATTAAACCCTTTCGGTCCCAAAAACAGTGGCCATGACTTTTCTCGTGGGCAAATTCGGTTTTTCTTTCCTGTGTTTCGAGGGTGAGTTTGTGTGATGACACTCCATACTCTGGCGCTTGGTTTCCACTGTTTTCTAAGAAACCCAAGTTTAATCTCCCCTTACAATGCGACCAAGAAATCTGTCACCATCATTGGTGTATTGGATCAAAAACTCAAGGGCTCTTCCCATCTGTTTCATCATGTGAACTTCAGTCAACACCTTAGGTACCCATCGAACGCACATTTTTTTATAGCCTAGGTGTTGTGTCACTATTTCATGTAGGAGAGATCTTGAAATTTGAGGGAAATGTTCATGAATGGTGCTCAAAGTGTAACGCCGGTCTTCCTGAATTTTTTCTTCAATTTTTGCCTGCAAATCCTCCGTGATGAGTGATGGCCTCCCACTCCGTTCTTCGTCTTGCACACTGGTTCTTCCTTGATTAAACATAATGCATCATTGCCTCACTGAAGATTCATTCATTGCATTTTTTCCATAAACATGCTTTATTTGCCTATAAATTTCGATGAGCGGAACATTTTGTGCGTTCAGAAAACGAATGACACTGCGTACTTCACATCTGGCGGGATTTTCTATATGCGCAGAATTTTCAAAAGATCACTGAATGAAGACGCGTCTCCAAACAGATACTGAAGCTCTTCTGACTGTGAGGAGGAAGATAGAGCTAACTGATGAGCATGCAATTTTGGTATAAGATAAGCAGCGCCGAGCGTGATACGCAAACGTTCTTTACTTTCTGGACGACCCTCATATATATATGATATATGAATGAATCCGGAGAAGCATCTATATATAATAGATATATGAATGAATCCGGAGAAGCATCTATATATCTATTATAGCGAGGATACAAATTCACAGGCTAAACCACAATCGTCATTGACCTGAAATTTTTACGAAATATTGGCCATAACGTGTAACCTCCAGAAAAATTGTGATTTTGAACCTCAGTGTCATTGGTTCGATTCCAGAGGGCCCCAAAGTCCCGATTTTTCCAGTTTAAATGCATAGCCGTGATTTTCGGGAATTTTAAAAGAATACTTCCTGGATAGGTAGAGAATCAAAACTCATGGAGCCTATATATAAGGTCATGATCTATCGAAAACATAAATAAGTTTCACCGAAAATATCCTGAGTTCGATGCTAGGTCGAGGCAAAAATCGGCCGTTTAAAATGCATTGTGGCGATTTTTAAGATTTTTTTTGGACCCTTTCCCGATGGCAAGGAAACTTGAAATTCGGCATGAGGTTGGAGATTATACATGAATTTCATAATCAAATTTTACATATTCGCTGATGGTCCTTGGTTCGATCCCAAAGGGTCATTTACATTCCTCCATGCATTTCTTATGGAGATAACAGTAAAAAGTTATAGGTACTTCCCGGCATGATATCGACATCAAAATTTGTATGAAATAAGATGAAGTCCTAATAAATCATACTGTGCATTCACAGCTGCCAATATTTCCTGGGTTCGACACCAGGCGTCTCTACAATCAGTAAATTATCCGATTTTTAAGAATTGATTTAATTCCCTTCACAATCATATTAAAACATGAAATTTAGCATATAGATAGAGAACATAGATACATTTCAAAAACGTGTTTTAAATTTCCTAGATCGTCCTTGGTTCGAATCCAGAGAGCCATTTACATTATTGAAAAGTAGGACGTCGTTTGAGGCAGTTGGAGCCAATATTTCTGCTTGAATTTTCACACATAGTAAGAGATGGTGATTTTCTGTTTTGCTGCATAGTAAGTTCACCATTAAGACCCAGGTTCGATGCCAGACGATTAAATTGCAGCGAATTATAAGAATATTTTCAATCCTTTTTTTTCTCTTTTGACGGCCTTCCCGATATGATGCCGACATGAAATTAGTGTTTTCGATCTGCTTGCAGTATGCAAGCTACATTTTACTCGTATATATATATATATATATATCTATTATATATAGATGCTTCTCCGGATTCATTCATATAGATAGATAGATAGATAGATAGATAGGATACTAATTCACAGCCTAAACCACAAGCGTCATTGACTTGAAATTTTTACAACGTATTGGCCATAACGTGTAACCGCCAGAAAAATTGCGATTTTGATCCTCAGTGTCATAGGTTCGATTCCAGAGGGCCCCAAAGTCGCGATTTTCTCCATAAGAATACATGGCGGGTATTTTCGAAAATTTTTTTGAGGCACTTCCCGGAAAAGTAGAGAGTTGAAATTCAAGGGATCGCTAGAAGCCGTGCAAATCCAACGTAAATCAGAAAGACATCGCCGAATATGGTCCATGGTTCGATGCTAGGTCGGGGCAAAAATCGGCCGTTTAAAATGCATTGCGGCGATTTTGAAAAATTTTTTTGGGTCCTTTCCCGATAACATGGATACTTGAAACTCGGCACGTCGATAGATATCATAAATATATTTCGTAATCAAATTTTTCATGTTCGCTGATGGTCCTTGGTTCGATCCCAGAGGACCATTTTCACTTCTCAATGCATTCCTTACGGAGATAACGGAAACAAAATTAAGGTACTTCCCGGCATGCTATCGACTTCAAACTTTGCAAGATACAAGAAAAAATATTTACAAATCAAACTTTGCATGCACAGCTTACAATATGTCCTGGGTTCGACACCAGGTGTCTCTGCAATCAGAAGTTGATCCGATTTTTAGGAATTATTTGGAAACCTTTCCCAATAATATAGAAATTTGAAATTCTGCATATAGATGGAAATCATAAATAACTTTCAGAAATATCTTTTAGATTTCCAAGATCGTCCTTGGTTCGAATCCAGAGAGCCATTTACATTCGTGATAATTAGAACGTCTTTTGAGGCAGTTGTAGCCCATATTTCTGCTTGAATTTTCACACATGGTTAGAGATGATGATCTTCTATTGTGCTGCATAGTTAGTTCACCAGTAAGACCCGGGTTCGATGCCAGACAATGAAATTTAAGCGAATTTTAAGAAAAATTTCAATCCTTTTTTTTTTCTTTTGAGGAGCGTTCCGATATGATTCCGATATGAAATTAGTATTGCTGATCTGCTTGCAGTATGCAAGCTACATTTTACTCGTATATATATATATATCTATTATATATAGATGCTTCTCCGGATTCATTCATATATATAGCTATATAGCTATATAGGTATATAGATAGGATACAAATTCACAGGCTAAACCACAAGCGTCATTGACTTGAAATTTTTATGACATATTGGCCATAACGTGAAACCCCCAGGAAAAAAGCGACTTTGATCCTCAGTGTCATAGGTTCGATTCCAGAGGGCCCCAAAGTCCCGATTTTTCCCATTTGAATGCATTGCCGTGATTTTCGGGATTTTTTAAAAAATACTTTCCGGATAGGTAGAGAAGTAAAACTCAAGGTGCCTATATTTATGGTCTTGGACTTTCGGAAACATCAATGACTTTCACAAAAATTATCCTGGGTTCGATGCTAGGACGATGCAAAAATCAGCCCTTTAAAATACATGGGAGCCGTTTTTCATTATTTTTTTAGATGCACTTATCGAAATGATAGGATGTTCGTGCTTGGCTGGAAGATGTATGGTACGAATAAGTTTTAGAAAAAAATTTTCATAAGACCGTACTAATCCTGGGTTCGAAGCCAGAGCACAATAACTTTTCTCTCATAAGGAATATAAAGGAAAAGTAGGACGTCATTTGAGGCAATTGTAACCATTATTTCTGCTTGAATTTGCATACGCGGTTAGAGATGGTGTTTTTCTATTGTGCTGCATAGAAAGTATTGCCTGAAAGACCCGGGTTCGATGCCGGGCGGTAAAAATATCCCCCATATATAATACTATGGGGTATCTTTTCATAATTTTTTTATGCATTTATCGATATGTAAGGGAGCTCTTGCTTAGATGGAAGATGTATATTAACACTTTGTTTAAGAAAAAAAATAGATAAGACCATGCTGTTCCTGGGTTCGATGCCAGAGCACATTATAATTTCTCACCTAAGGAGTGTATGTGAAAAGTAGGACGTCGTTTGAGGTAGTTGCACCTAATAGTTTTGCTTGAATTTTCACACATAGTTTGATATGGTTATCTTCTGTTTTGCTGCATAGTAAGTACACCAGGAAGACCAGGGTTCGCTGCCAGGCGATAAAATTGCAGCGAATTCTACGAATATTTTGAATCCTTTTTTTTTTCTTTTGATGTCCGTCCCGATATGATGCCGATATGAAATTAGTGTTGTCGATCTGCTTGCAGTATGCAAGCTACATTTTACTCGTATATATATATATATATATATATCTATTATATATAGACGCTTCTCCGGATATCTATTATATATAGACGTTTCTCCGGATATACCTATATATATCTATTATATATAGACGCTTCTCCGGATATACTTATATATATATATATCTGAGTAAAATGTTGCTTGCATACTGCAAGCAGATCGACAACACTTATTTCATATTGGCATCATATCGGGACGGACATCAAAAGAAAAAAAAATTCAAAATATTCGTAGAATTCGCTGCAATTTAATCGCCTGGCAGCGAACCCCGGTCTTCCTGGTGTACTTACTATGCAGCAAAACAGAAGATAACCATATCAAACTATGTGTGAAAATTCAAGCAAAACTATTAGGTGCAACTACCTCAAACGACGTCCTACTATTCACATACACTCCTTATTTGAGAAATTATAATGTGCTCTGGCATCGAACCCTTGAACAGCATGGTCTTATCTATTTTTTTTTATAAACAAAGTGTTAATATACTACTTCCATCTAAGCAAGAGCTCCCTTACATATCGATAAATGCATAAAAAAATTATGAAAAGATACCCCATAGTGTTATATATGGGGGATATTTTTACCGCCCGGCATCGAACCCGGGTCTTTCAGGCAATACTTTCTATGCAGCACAACAGAAAAACACCATCTCTAACCGCGTATGCAAATTCAAGCAGAAATATTGGTTACAACTGCCTCAAATGACGTCCTACTTTTCCTTTATATTCCTTATGAGAGAAACGTTATTGTGCTCTGGCTTCGAACCCAGGAACAGTACGGTCTTATGAAAATTTTTTTCTAAAACTTATTCGTACCATACACTTTCCGGCTAAGCACGAACATCCTATCATTTCGATAAGTGCATCTAAAAAAATAATGAAAAACGGCTCCCATGTATTTTAAAGGGCAGATCTTTGCATCGTCCTAGCATCGAACCCAGGATAACTTTTGTAAAAGTCATTGATGTTTTCGAAAGTCCAAGACCATAAATATAGGCACCTTGAGTTTTACTTCTCTACCTATCCGGAAAGTATTTTTTTTTAAATTCCCGAAAATCACGGCAATGCATTCAAACGGGAAAAATCGGGAATTTGGGGCCCTCTGGAATCGAACCTATGACACTGAGGATCAAAGTCTCTTTTTTCCTGGGGGTTTCACGTTATGGCCAATATGTCATAAAAATTTCAGATCAATGACGCTTGTAGTTTAGGCTGTGAATTTGTATCCTATCTATCTATATAGGTATACGAGTAAAATGTAGCTTGCATACTGCAAGCAGATCGACAACACTAATTTTATATCGGCATCATATCGGGTCGGTCCTTAATAGAAAAAAAAAAGGATTGAAATATTTCTTCAAATTCGCTGAAATTTCATCGTCTGGCAATGAACCCGGGTCTCTCTGGTGAACTTACTATGCAGCACAATAGAAGATCACCGATTCTAACTATGTGTGAAAATTTAAGCAGAAATATTTTGCTACAACTGCCTCAAAAGACGTTTTAATTTTCACGAATGTAAATGGCTCTCTGGATTCGAACCAAGGACGATCTTGGAAATCTAAAACATGTTTTTAAAAGTTATTTATGATCTCTATCTATATGCTAAATTTCAAGTTTCTATATTGTTGGGATAGGTTTGAAAATAATTCCTGAAAATCGGATCAATTTCTGAATGCAGAGACACCTGGTGTCGAAGCCAGGAAATACTGTAAGCTGTGAATGCAAAGTTTGATTTGTAACGACTGGCTTTTCTATCATGCAAAGTTTGATGTAGATAGCATGCCGGGAAGTACCTTAATTTTGTTTCCGTTATCTCCGTAAGAAATGCATTGAGAAGTGCAAATGGCCCTCTGGGATCGAACCAAGGACCATCAGCGAACATCTAAAATTTGATTATGATATATATTCATGATATCTATCGACGCTCCGAGTTTCAAGTATCCATGTTATCGGGAAAGGATCAAAAAAAAACCTTAAAAATCGCCGCAATGCATTTTAAACGGCCGATTTTTGCACCGACCTAGCATCGAACCATGGACAAAATTCGAAGATGTCTTTTTGATTTTCGTTGGATATGCACGGCTTCTAGCGGTCCCTCGAATTTCAATTCTCTCCTTTTCCGGAAAGGGCCTCAAAAAAATTTTGGAAAATCCCCGCCATGTATTCTTATGGGGAAAATCGCGACTTTGGGGCCTCCTGGAATCGAACCCATGGCACCGAGGTTCAAAATCACATTTTTTCTGGCGGTTACACGTTATGGCCAATACGTCGTAAAAATTTCAAGTCAATCACGCTTGTGGTTTAGGCTGTGAATTAGTATCCTATCTATCTATCTATCTATATAGGTATACGAGTAAAATGTCGCTTGCATACTGCAAGCAGATCGACAACACTAATTTCATATCGGCATCATATCGGGACGGAAATCAAAAGAAAAAAAAATTCAAAATATTCGTAGAATTCGCTGCAATTTAATCGCCTGGCAGCGAACCCCAGTCTTCCTGGTGTACTTACTATGCAGCAAAATAGAAGATTACCATATCAAACTATGTGTGAAAATTCAAGCAAAACTAATATTTGCAACTACCTCAAACGACGTCCTACTATTCACATACACTCCTTATTTGAGAAATTATAATGTGCTCTGGCATCGAACCCAGGAACAGCATGGTCTTATCTCTTTTTTTTTCTTAAACAAAGTGTTAATATACATCTTCCATCTAAGTAAGAGCTCCCTTACATATCGATAAATGCATAAAAAAATTATGAAAAGATACCCCATAGTATTATATATGGGGGATATTTTTACCGCCCGGCATCGAACCCGGGTCTTTCAGGCAATAATTTCTATGCAGCACAACAGAAAAACACCATCTCTAACCGCGTATGCAAATTCAAGCAGAAATATTGGTTACAACTGCCTCAAATGACGTCCTACTTTTCCTTTATATTCCTTATGAGAGAAACGTTATTGTGCTCTGGCTTCGAACCCAGGAACAGTACGGTCTTATGAAATTTTTTTTCTAAAACTTATTCGTACCATACATCTTCCAGCCAAGCACGAACATCCTATCATTTCGATAAGTGCATCTAAAAAAATAATGAAAAACGGCTCCCATGTATTTTAAACGGCCGATTTTTGCCTCGACCTAGCATCGAACTTAGGATATTTTCCGTAAAACTCAATTATGATTTCGATAGATCTTTACCATATATATAGGCTCCTTGAGTTTTATTTCTCTACCTATCCGGAAAGTATTTTTTTTTAATTCCCGAAAATCACGGCAATGCATTCAAACGGGAAAAATCGGGACTTTGGGGCCCTCTGGAATCGAACCTATGACATTGAGGATCAAAGTCTCTTTTTTCCTGGGGGTTTCACGTTATGGCCAATATGTCATAAAAATTTCAGATCAATGACGCTTGTAGTTTAGGCTGTGAATTTGTATCCTATCTATCTATATAGGTATACGAGTAAAATGTAGCTTGCATACTGCAAGCAGATCGGCAATACTAATTTCATATCGGCATCATATCGGGACGGTCCTCAAAAGAAAAAAAAAGATTGAAATTTTTCTTAAAATTCGCTGAAATTTCATCGTCTGGCATCGAACCCGGGTCTTACTGGTGAACTTACTGTGCAGCACTATAGAAGATCACCATCTCTAACTATGTATGAAAATTCGAACAGAAATATTGGCTACAACTGCTTCAAAAGACGTTATAATTTTCACGATTGTAAATGGCTCTCGGGACTCGAACCAAGGACGATCTTGGAAATCTAAAAGATGTTTCAGAAAGTTATTAATGATCTCTATCTATATGCAGAATTTCAAGTTTCTATATTATTGGGAAAGGTTTCAAAATAATTCCTAAAAGTCAGATCAACTTCTGATTGCAGAGACACCTGGTGTCGAACCCAGGACATATTGTAAGCCGTGAATGCACAGTTTGATTTATAAAGACTTGCTCTTTTATCATGCAAAGTTTGAAGTCGATAGAATGCCGGGAAGTACCTAAATTTTGTTTCCGTTATCTCCGTAAGAAATGCATTGAGAAGTGCAAATGGCCCTCTGGGATCGAACCAAGGACCATCAGCGAGTTCTAAAATTTTATTATAAAATATATTTATGTTATATATATGCGTGCCAAGTTTCAAGTTTCCAAGTCATCTGTAAGTAATTAAAAAAAATCTTAAAGATCGCTATGTAAATTAAACGGGAGAATATTTGCCCTAGCCTAGGGTCGAACCAAGGATAATCTTTGTAGATGTCTTTGTGGTTTCCTTTAGATATACACGGCATCTAGCGATCCCTCGAATTTCAACTCTCTCCTTTTCCGGGAAGTGCCTCAAAAAAATTTTCGAAAATCCCCGCCATGTAATCTTATGTGGAAAATCGCGACTTTGGGGCCTTCTGGAATCGAACCCATGACACCGAGGTTCAAAGTCGGCTTTTTCCTGGAGGTTACACGTCATGGCCATTACGTCGTAAAATTTTCAAGTCGGTGGCACTTGTGGAACATGGTTAGAATTTTGATCCCCTATGAATGTATATATATATAGGTATATCCGGAGAAGCGTCTATATATAATAGATATATGAATGAATCCGGAGAAGCATCTATATATAATAGATACATGAATGAATCCGGAGAAGCATCTATATATAATAGATAGATATACGAATGAATCCGGAGAAGCATCTATATATAATAGATATATATATACACTGGGGATCAAAAGTCTAAGCATGTTCCACAAGTGCCACAGCCTTGAAATTTTTACGACATATTGGCCATAACGTGCAACCTCCAGGAAAAAGCCGACTTTGAACCTCAGTGTCATGGGTTCGATTCCAGAAGGCCCCAAAGTCGCGATTTTCCCCATAAGATTACATGGCGGGGATTTTCGAAAATTTTTTTGAGGCACTTCCCGGAAAAGGAGAGATTTGAAATTCAAGAGATCGCTAGATGCCGTGCATATCTAAAGTAAACCATAAAGACATCTACGAGTATGATCCTTGGTTCGATGCTAGGTCGGGGCAAAAATCGGCCGTTTAAAATGCATTGTGGCGATTTTTAAGATTTTGTTTGGACCCTTTTCCGATGGCATAGAAACTTGAAATTCGGTATGAGGTTAGATACCATAAAAATATATCATAATCGAATTTTACATATTCGCTGATGGTCCTTGCTTCGATCCCAGAGGGACATTTAAATTCCTGAATGCATTTCTTACGGAGATAACGGAAACAAATTTTAGGTACTTCCCGGCACGATATCGACTTCAAACTTTGCATATAGAAAGATCAAGTCCATACAAATCAAACAGTGCATCACAGCTATCAATGTGTCCTGGGTTCGACACCAGGTGTCTCTGCAATCAGAAGTTGATCCGATTTTTAGGAATTATTTGGAAACCTTTGCCAATAATATAGAAACTTCAAATTCGGCGTATATATAGATATCATAAATAACTTTCAGAAACTATTTTTAGATTTCCAAAATCGTCCTTGGTTCGAATCCAGAGAGCCATTTAAATTCGTGAAAATTAGAACGTCTAAGGCAGATGTAGCCCATATTTCTGCTTGAATTTTCACACATAGTTAGAGATGGTGATGTTCTATTGTACTGCATAGTAAGGTCACAGTAAAGACCCGGGTTCGATGCCAGACGATGGAATTTCAGCGAATTTTAAGAAAAATTTCAATCCATTTTTTTTTTTTTGATGGCCGTCCCGATATGATGCCGACATGAAAATAGTGCTGACGATCTGCTTGCAGTATGCAAGCAACATTTTACTCGTATTCATATATATACACATTCATAGGGTATCAAAATTCTAGCCATGTTCCAGAAGTGCCCACTGACTTGAAATTTTTACGACATATTGGCCATAACGTGTAACCTCCAGGAAAAAGCCGACATTGAACCTCGGTGTCATGGGTTCCATTCCAGGAGGCCCCAAAGTCTCGATTTTCTCCATAAGGATACATGGTGAAGATTTTCGAAAATTTTTTTGAAGCACTTCCCGGAAAGGTAGAGAGTTGAAATTCGAGGGATCGCTAGATGCCGTCGATATCTAACGAAAATCAAAAAGACATTCTCGAATATTGTCCATGGTTCGATGCTAGGTTGGGGCAAAAATCGGCCGTTTAAAATACATTGCGGCGATTTTTAAGATTTTATTTGGACCATTTGCCGATGGCGTGGAAACTTGAAATTCGGCATGAGGTTAGATATCATGGATATATTTCATAATCAAATTTTACATGTACGCTGATGGTCCTTGGTTCGATCCCAGAGGGACATTTGCACTTCTCAATGCATTTCTTACGGAGATAACGGAAACAAAATTTAGGTACTTCCCGACATGCTATCGACTTCAAACTTTGCATGACACAAGAGCAAATTTATAAAAATCAAACTGTGCATTCACAGCTTACAATATGTCCTGGGTTCGACACCAGGTGTCTCTGCAATCAGAAGTTGATCCGATTTTTAGGAATTATTTTGAAACCTTTACCAATAATATAGAAACTTGAAATTTGGCATGTAGATAGAGATTATTTATAACTTTCAGAATCATTTTTTAAATTTCTAAGATCGTCCTTCGTTCGAGTCCCGAGAGCCATTTACATTTGTGAACATTAGAGCGTCTTTTGAGGCAGTTGTAGCCAATATTTCTGCTTGAATTTTCACACATAGTTAAAGATGGTGATCTTCTATTGTGTTTCATAGTAGATTTACCAGTAAGACCTGGGTTCGATGCCAGACGATGAAATTTCAGCGAATTTTAAGGAAAAATTATATCCTTTTTTTTCTTATGAGGACCGTCCCGATATGATGCCGATATGAAATTAGTATTACCGATCTGCTTGCAGTATGCAAGCTACATTTTACTCGTACCTATATACACACTCACTCATTCATTCATTCATTCATAGGGGATCAAAATTCTATCCATGTTCCACAAGTGCCACCGTCTTGAAATTTTTACGACGTTATGGCCATGACGTGCAACCTCCAGGAAAAAGCCGACTTTTAAGATTTTATTTGGACCATTTGCCGATGGCGTGGAAACTTTTAATTCGGCATGAGGTTAGATATCATAGATATATTTCATAATCAAATTTTATATGTACGCTGATGGTCCTTGGTTCGATCCCAGAGGGACATTTGCACTTCTCAATGCATTTCTTACGGAGATAACGGAAACAAAATTTAGGTACTTCCCGACATGCTATCGACTTCAAACTTTGCATGACACAAGAGCAAATTTATAAAAATCAAACTGTGCATTCACAGCTTACAATATGTCCTGGGTTCGACACCAGGTGTCTCTGCAATCAGAAGTTGATCCGATTTTTAGGAATTATTTTGAAACCTTTACCAATAATATAGAAACTTGAAATTTGGCATGTAGATAGAGATTATTTATAACTTTCAGAATCATTTTTTAAATTTCTAAGATCGTCCTTCGTTCGAGTCCCGAGAGCCATTTACATTTGTGAACATTAGAGCGTCTTTTGAGGCAGTTGTAGCCAATATTTCTGCTTGAATTTTCACACATAGTTAAAGATGGTGATCTTCTATTGTGTTTCATAGTAGATTTACCAGTAAGACCTGGGTTCGATGCCAGACGATGAAATTTCAGCGAATTTTAAGGAAAAATTATATCCTTTTTTTTCTTATGAGGACCGTCCCGATATGATGCCGATATGAAATTAGTATTACCGATCTGCTTGCAGTATGCAAGCTACATTTTACTCGTACCTATATACACACTCACTCATTCATTCATTCATTCATAGGGGATCAAAATTCTATCCATGTTCCACAAGTGCCACCGTCTTGAAATTTTTACGACGTTATGGCCATGACGTGCAACCTCCAGGAAAAAGCCGACTTTTAAGATTTTATTTGGACCATTTGCCGATGGCGTGGAAACTTTTAATTCGGCATGAGGTTAGATATCATAGATATATTTCATAATCAAATTTTATATGTACGCTGATGGTCCTTGGTTCGATCCCAGAGGGACATTTGCACTTCTCAATGCATTTCTTACGGAGATAACGGAAACAAAATTTAGGTACTTCCCGGCATGCTATTGACTTCAAACTTTGCATGATAAAAGAGCAAGTCTTTAAAAATCAAACAGTGCATTCACAGCTATCAATGTGTCCTGGGTTCGACCCCAGGTGTCTCTGCAATCAGAAGTTGATACGATTTTTAGGAATTATTTTGAAACCTTTCCCAATAATATAGAAACTTGAAATTCGGCATATAGATAAGGTTCATAAATAACTTTCGGAAACATGTTTTTGATTTCCGTGATCGTCCTTGGTTCGAATCCAGGGAGCCATTTACATTCATAAAAAGTAGAACGTCGTTTGAGGCAGCTTTTAGCAAATATTTCTGCTTGAATTTTAACAGATAGTTAGTGATAGTGATCTTCTGTTGTGCTTCATAGTAAGTTCATCAGGAAGACCCGGGTTCGATATCAGACGATGAAATTTCAGCAAATTTTAATAAAAATGTCATTCCTTTATTTTTTCTTTTGAGGACCGTCCCGATATGATGCCGATATGAAATTAGTATTGCCGATCTGCTTGCAGTATGCAAGCTACATTTTACTCGTATATATATATATATATATATATATTACTTGGAAGTAAACTAAATGGATAGAGTTGATTGTAACAGTGAGGGGGCCCTAAACTAAATCAATGCCAAACTTGAAGTCGTCGTGAAACCAGAGTCACGGTGCTTCGGCCGCAGGCGATAGAGCCGAGGAAAACATAACTTGAGATATATATCCGCAATTCCCTTAAGGCTATCTTTAAGGTATCGCGGCTTTCTGCCTTTTGTGATTGGCAATCTTACCTTTGAGCCCAGCAAGATTGCAGGAGCTCCTTCTCCTCCTAAAATACGCATTTCGTAAACATTGCCTATCACGGTGGGTATCCTTACGTATAAAATGCATTTATCCTGCGATGGGGACTTGGGATTTATGGTTTCTCATAGATTTTCTATTCCAGTAGATAAAGGACTAAAAATTAGCCATTCAATACAAACATTGACGGATACGATGATTTTTGACTATCATATTCCAAACCAACTAAAGTATAGACACCTCTGTTCTGAAACAAATACAGTATTGAAGATATCACCAGGTATTAATATTCTTCTAGATTATGTGAATAGAAACTCAACACCACCAAATATGTGACTAAAATAATAATTCTCATATATTCTATAAGATTTATTAGTATTACAGTTCCCCAGAAATTGGTGAAAAATTTGAATTCGTCGAAAGGTAACTCGAGGCGAAGTGATGGCGGCAAAAGGTCCCATTCTCGTGAACCCAATTTAGATATTCTGCAGAAGAATTACAGTAATCCGAATGATGCGTTACGTTAAACAGATACATTTCAGGTGGGGAGAATTAGTCGCTCAATGTGAGATCGGTGGGTCCAAAGTCGACCTCAATTGTACTAAGAGGGTAAAGCAAGAACATGGAGTTATTTGGAGACATGCTGGGATAAGATAGGTTTATGCCAAATTAAATAAGGGACATTTGGTCATAGCTTGAAAGCGTGTCATAGGTGGGACTTTTGGCGTCTAATATACCTTTTAAAAGGGTATTTATTGCTAAATTTTTCCTTTCGCAATTTCTTTTTGAGGGCATTCATGTAATCATAGGAAATTGATATTCTTTTAACTGAGGAAATGAATATATTTTAAAATAAACAATGTTTCTTGATGGTTTTTGGAGTTTATTTTATATTATATAACAGAACCATCAGTATTCGCTTTGCTTTATTCTGAAAAAATGAAAACAAATATTTTCACCGAAGGACTGAAGCGGGATTGAGTTAGCTGCTAAAATAGGTTTTCTGGACGGAATTTGGAACTTCTTATGGCTACTCTTGAATAAATGCTACATATAGGGGATGGCGGGGCGGAACGGGATATTTTTTGTTTAACCATTTTTTAAAAAGCAGGTAAATAAAATAAACACCTAATGAAGGCATAAAACATAACTATATAATGTTAATTTACAATTGTGACATGAGAGGTACTTATAACTATACATTTTGTTTATTTTTATGTATTTTTAAAGAAAGTCTACATATTTCCCGTTCCGCCCCACGTACGGGGCAGAACGGGATAGAGTTTTTTTATTGAATTCTATCACTAAAAACATTGAAAAACAATAGGAATTATCGCCTTAAACCTTAAAAATTATATATTTTCTTCGATACTTAATAGAAAAATACAAAAAATCATAGGGAAAATTATTAGGAATAAAACCCATTGCCATGTTTGAAGTAGAAAATTTATTTTTTAGTATATTCATAAAAAAGTAAATTACTTGTCCTGGCTAAGTTCACAAATTAAAATTTCCTCGTCGTCTTCGCTGTCTATACTCGCACATGAGTTGTGCGCCCACTTAAAACATTTTTGGCAGGTGACCCAACCTTCATTTGAAATGGAGTAACATTCCCTACGGTAAATTCACTCATAATATTCTATGTGTGCTTTACTAGCCTCCACGATCATCTTCTCTGATTTATTCGAGCACTTTGACTTATTGAATAAGTTTTTCTTAACTGCCTTATCTTTAGTAGCTGTTATCGATATCTTTTCACTGTTTTGCTCTCTTTCACTTTTTTGTTTTGTTTTTCTTGGCAATAGAATCCTGCAACACATTCTTGTAAAGAGAATCTGTTAATATGACGTTATTTCCTTTTTTCCTCGAAGTCCGCCTTGTATTTCTCTTGATTACTGGGATTGATATCAGAGCTTCAGGTGATGTCCGAAAAGCTGACTTTGCATGGGAATTTGCGCAAATTCTCTGAGAATCTTGCTCCAATGAACATCCACATTTTGGTTCGTTGCTTGAGTTACCTTGGATTTTCGCCTTCTCGTTCTGTTGCTTCTTGCACCCTAGTGAGTCAGTTGTCGAATCAAGATCGTAACCATCGGTCTTTTCTGCGGAACATTCATTGTATTCCTGAATGTCAGTAGTCGGAGAAGGCAGGAAGTCTACGCCTGAAGAAACGTTTAGATCTGATGGCCATATTCCCGTTTTCCTAAAACCGTTTATGGCGGTTGGCATTGTGGCAGCATGTAAAAATGCCTCACCAAAGATTGTCGATATCTGGGAAAGAGTGATGACTTTTCCTGGATGGCTTCTTAGCCACTTTCTAACCTCCTCACCGTAGTAGAGACTGAGAGGCTTGGAAAATGTTACATCTAAGGGCTGCAACTTGTGGGAAGTGTGTGGAGGTAAACAAAGAAGAATCACACAATTTTCTCTTGCCATTTCAAGCAGCGTCAGGTTTTTAGTATGGCCTGAATGTCCATCCACAATGAGCAGGACAGAGGATTCTTTTGTGGCTTTCGAAAAGACGATTAACTTAGCAAACCAGACTAGAAATATTTCAGCAGTAATCCAACCCGAACGGTGAACTTGACTCCATCCTCCGGGAGTAAACCAAGTTCAAATTCTTGCTATTTGTAAATCCTAGGAGAGATGAGCATCGGTGTCATGTACAATCCAGAAGCTGACTTGCAAACCTCTGCCGTCACTGTTTCTCCTTGTTCAGCAGATACAATAGCTCCCACTTGCCTTTTTCCCTTACTCATACGCTAATGATCTAAGATCTTTTGTAGTTAGTCCAAAAAGCCGGCTCTCCATATTCTTCAGATATGATACCAGTTCTTCTTCTTGTTCTGGCGTGAATAGATTTTTATATTTTCCACCCAATGTATTAACTTTATACTGCGGATTGTTCTTGGCTTTCTTCAAGCATATTTCGATAGTTGTCTTTGGCACGTTGAATTGTCTAGAAGCCTTCAAATACCCCATTTTAGAAGATAGAACCGCTTCAACAGCCAATTCCATCGCTCCGATATCCCATGTGCGTCTATAAGTCTTCCTAACATACGTTCGAACCGTCGGAAATTTAAAAGAATCATTGCTTACAAACCTTCTCTCGTCAATATATGACGGGGCAGAACGGGATAGCATCCCGTTCTGCCCCGTCCCGTTCCGCCCCGAGAGCACGTTTTAGATAATGAGAGTACACTGAGCTAAAAAGCTGACATGTTTATAGTATTACACGCTTGTCTTGTAGCTAATTACATGCACTATAACTGTAGATAACACATAATAACGTTAAAGTAACGGTTAAAAGCTTACCTTGCACAGAAATCTGTGAAAAATTACAAAACACCACACCTGAACACCACGTGTAGTCTGTACACACAGAAGGCACTGTCCAAAGTGGTCCAAATTACTGCCGTTTCTTCTTGACAGTATTTAGGAATAGTTAAATGTCTCTCTACCATTGTTTGTTTATCACCATTCGAGATAAGGGCACTATCCCGTCTTACCCCGCTATCCCGTTCTGCCCCGAGTTCCCCTAACTATTCTAGTCTAAACGCTGGTTTATGGGCATAAAATAATAGAGCAGAGCAAATTTAGCGGAAATATTGGCTTTAGAATATTCGCCTTATAGTTTAAATTCAAGCCGATGCTGAATGAACATAATCCTGCAACGGACATAAGAAAATATCCAAAACGCTCCCCACTGGTTACCTAGCACGGAGATTTGTTGAGATCATTTCTTCATACAGGAATAGCTCTCGGGACGATCATCGTTGAAGATACGTCGACTGTATGGAGAGACGATAACCGTTTGGAGTCCTGAGAAGTATTCTTACAACTCACCGGGAAAGTATTCCTTCTATGAAAGATTAAATACTTTCCTGGTGTATGCTATGGCTGAAGTCCTCTCGGGTTTTCCACAAGTTTCTTGCATAGTGGCCTCTTAAACTTTTACGCAATGCTTAAACAAAATGCTTGGTTTTCGTGAAGGGTTGAAAAAAATGCATTTGTTCACAATTCACAACAATTTATTACAGCTCGATCTATGGAAAGTTTGGGCTCGGGTCGGGCTTGAGAACGAAAATTTGTATCAACATTCGGGCCGGGTCGGGCACGGGCTCAACGACGAACGGGCCGGGCCGGGCTGAAATTTTCGGCCCATGCAGACCTCTATTACTCCTTCTATCTCTTCACACTTGAGATGAACATTCCTAAAACAAACATATTTTTGTCGGCCTCGTGGCCTAACGGATAAGGCGTCGGACTTCGGATCCGAAGATTGCAGGTTTGAATCCTGCCGGGGTCGAAATTTTTCCTCTAAAACGATATGTATGTTAATTCGAATTGAGTTCAATATCAAAAGGATAATTCTATAAAAGAAATACATTTGTTGAATTGTAAAGTTTTAAGACATTCTTTAATCATTTTAAGTCAGCCGTTACGTCAAAACATATTTGTCTCATGACATGGGATGTACTTAAAAAATATTATCATTATTATTAAAAACTATTAGCAATTAACTATTGGTGGGCTGTACGTCGGGTGGCAGTCTTTTTACCTGCATATATACTATGCATAAACACTATTAATATACAATGTATGATATAAGTTATACGCAGACAATTCTTATGGAATTAATATATTCTTACATAAATGCATGCATATATGATGCCTTCCCCAGAGATTCCTACATTACTAAACACTTCGAAAGATTTCTTTTTGAAAGATTCTGCATTTAGTTTATTAGGCTAGGGCTAGAGAGCAGAGAAGGAGGAATATTCCTAGGGATATGAATAGGAAACTACCAGAAGACGACAACGTAACGAAGAAATCTTAAAAGAATAACTAAACGAGAGAATCAGATAGTGTAGCATCATAGGCCGCCAATTGTCACGGAAGAGTTAGAGTCGTAAATCAATTTACTGCCCCGAAAATCTGGCTAATGTTACAAAACGTTTCCATCTGCAAAAGATGCTGCGACCAATTACATTCAGCGTTAGTAAATTTCGTTAGGGAAATAGAAAAACTTTGGTAAGATGCCCAGACCATACGTCTTCCGATCTGGGAGGGAGAGGTGGGATTCGTAAACGTCGACTTGAGAATTATGGCATTCAGAGTCGAACTAGCGCAGAGATACTTGATGGCAGACAAGGAAGACCAATGGACTGTGTCAGCGAGAGGTTTTCCCAAACAAGAAACAAATATGTCCTGTACTATAGTAAGTAAAGAAAGCACTACTGAACGTAAAAGATAACACGAATGATACACCATATCCATCTGACTGGTCAAATCCTATTCAAACTGCCACCCCTTCTTATTACAGTGCATTAAGAAAAGATGTTCGTACTTTGCCAATCAATAAAACGGACATTTACAAAGAAACGATACAAAGGAAATATTTTCGTGATCGACAAATTCAAGGAAAGCGAACAACCAAGACAAGGAAAGAGGAGAAAACCCATTGGATAAGTTTTCACAGCCCGCCTTCCTTAGGAGCTGATTAAGAGATGTAGTGGAGCCCTGGATAAATGGGCCAATTGCAACTTCCTGGTGAAGTGCAAAAGTGAAAGCAAAGTCCAAGAAGGCAGTAACCAACCCCTTCGGAGGACAAATTCCCTTTAACGACTTAAAAAAATGATTAAAAACAAATGACGAAGGAGTGATGTGACGATGAGAGAAAAACCTTACCGTAAAAATATAATAAAACATTTATACATATATACGCAGAAGACTGTTTATTGCGTCACTCCTGCTACTTCGAGCGATCTAACATTCAGCGTAAATTAAGAGAAATAGATGTTAGGACAAGTCGATTTCAAATCCATTCTTTCCAAGAACTATACGCGATAATGAGAGAGCAAAAAGGAGTACTTCGAAGAACTGTTGATGGAACTCTCTACCGTAAGCCGAAAGGCGACTTGTATTAATGGAGATGTAAATGCACTCTCCGAGATCACGCGGCACACCGAGAACTCATCCCTGGCACACCGGCTGACTGTCGTGCAGTTTCGATAAAAATCCAACTCCTGTATTACTTCCCACCCTGCTGGTGCGTTCACAGCTTGGAAAATCTGTGGGGTTCGTTTCAGAAGCGAGAAAACAACTCTCCGAGAAATTAGGGACATAAATTACATCAATTAGAGTGAATAATCCCGTTCGAGGATGAACCTCAACGCCGCCACGCACGTATCCCCGAAATCCCAGGCGTAATTCACTTCCGCTAATCTATTTCCTTCCGTGTTCCCCGCCAAAAAAAGAAACCCGGCCTCTGCCCATTATCCTTTGTCCTTCCGGGAAACGGTTGCGGATTTTGTGAGCGACCGCCTCGGGGCAACTCCTTTCCCTTTTGTGCGTTACAACCTGCGACCTTTTGATAACATCTCCCATCTCGAGTTCCTCCTGAGTATCAGGAAGATGTTCAGGATCACCTCATTAGGGATATAAGCTCCACCCTCTACCTTTGGAACGTTTAATAATAGCTCTGGAGCCCAGGGCCGGTTTTATCACTTGGCGCCTGAGGGAGCGCTATGTTTTGGTGGAAGTCGGGTAAAATATACATAAAGGAAAAATATTGCCTATGATTATGATGATAAATAGTTAATTCAATAATCTTCGTAAATATGTATGTATATTTATACATCCGATGCTAGGAACTCTCTAAAGGTAATCCAAGGAGGAAATTTTAAAAATTAATTAAATGCACCTCTAGACGAGATAAAATCATGATATGTAAGGTTTATTTACAGGATCAATTGACTATTAAGTAGCAATATATTTTTAAATATATTTTTATTTAAATCAATCAGAAGAAAATGGTATCAGAAGTTGAATAATCAATCAGGAATCATCCAAAAATTTCGCATAAATTCTAATGTAATAGGATAGTGAAGGGGGGAAACCTTGATGATGATGAACTATTTAAAGAAATAACTTACGCGTGGAAAAGATTTTAATGAGGTCGATTTTCCAGCTCACAGATATTTATTGCTAAGCCTCTATAACGGGGGAGAAGAAGCAGCAAGATACGGTTCGGTATAGAGAGGAAAAAAGGGGAAATTTTGGGAAACAAATGTATTTTTATCATTAATGGTGTTCTTGGTTTATGAGTAATTTCTGTTTAGATGAACTGCAAAGAGTACATTAAAAATTTTATAATCTTATATTTTTACTCTGCTAGTACTTATAGATTTAAGTACGATATTTTTTATATATAAAAATCTAAAGAGAACTCATTTCAGTATTAAAGAGTTTAATACCGAAATAATTTAAAATAATTTATTTCGCGGGTAAGTGTTAACCAAAGTCGATTGTTAATACGGAGGTCATTAGACAATTCTGCAAGTATATACAGAAATATTAAATACTAGTGGATTAATTCGTAAAAATAACCTTTAAATTACTAATTTTACCACAAAAAATTCGCATGTAACAAAGGAGACATCTTTTCAAACTTCTAAAAGATTTAATTTAATTTGATAAATGGCCAAATATTTTACTTTCATTCAGTGTATGAGCGCTTTTATTACTTTATTAGTATTACACAAAAGAAATCAACTATATTAAGGCGCTTCGCATTCTGGATATAAATGGCTAGATGTTTATAACTAATGTATATACTTGGGAAATCATATGTTGCCATACTTTATATGGAAGATTAGTACTTACTGTTAGACTATGAGAACTTGGAGCTCAATTCATACGCATCTTTATCAAATATATAACCATTTGTATCTAACATTTAAAAACATTGCAAATATCGTATTCAAACTATTCCCATTGAAAAACATCGGCCAAATCGCAATGTAATTAATAAATATCTATATATAACAATAGAGGATCAAAAATAAAAATAGTAAAAATAAACTTGCTTCTAATTCAATATATAATGACGATATTCTTAAAAGAATCTTACTTGCACGGTATAAGAGGAAATTGATCTCTCTCTCTCTCTCCATCTTAATCATTGGCAGATCCTAAACAGCAATTCAACAATTACAAACATTAATTAATTAATTTCTAAGCAATCGACCAAGATTGTGCACGTAAAGAATATTTCTTAAGAGAAGTTTAAGTTTGTGGTAATACCATTCTAAGAGGTTATTATTCTTGTAGTACGTTTCGCTGGTTACGATTGGTAACGATACGATTGGTAACGACGAAACTGGTACGATTGGTATTCAATTACGAGACATCTATCTCTTATTATTTATCGAACTATTAAAAGAAAATCAAAAAATATAATATCTAACGTAATGAAGAACAAATTTTGTGGAAAGATGCCATAAAACTAAAACAAAACCTCATACTTTCCTCAAAATATATATTTTATTCTAATGGTTTCCGGTAAGGTTTAGATATATCCAGGGAAAATGTACGATATTCGTATGTAAGGGAAATTAAATAAGAATTTAACAATTCGACTATTTTGGTCAATTTGTTATCTCTGCTCAAATCGTCAAAACTGACGATATTCTCAAACTTTCATTAATAAGCAGAAAAACTCAGATACCCAAAAATTACTGAGACTTACTTAACACTCTCTATCCAAGAAATAGATCGCCTGGTCCTATAGCCCAAAAACAACTAATTAAGGGTTAGCTGCAGATTTTCACAATGCGCTGCAATTTTATTTGAAGTTATCTGCGAAATATAGTGCAGATGGTCCTACACTTCCGACTAGGTTACGTTCTCAGCAACCCGACGTCAATTTGGATGTAAGTCGGAAGGAACTAGTGTTAGACACTTCTCAGTGTCTGAAGAGTTAATAACTATCAAAGGAGCACTTTGTTTCCCTAGCATAAAGGGGAGTGAAATTAACTTTTCAGCCGTGCTTAAAAGCCTCGAATGCTAATTAATAACGAAATAGATATATAGAATGAATATCATCAGCAAGGATTGCTTTAAGGAACTAATGTACTTAAATGTAACTCTAAGAAACCTGATCAAATAATATAAACCAAACTCCAAAAACCATCAAAACAACTTACAAAGTGGCTATAACTATTTCGACTTCAAAGAAGTCATCATCAGGCGAAAGGTCGGCAATGAAATGCACCGAAGTCGGGAGAAAAGACGACAAGAAACAAAATGAGATCCCAATCGATTCGATTCGTCTTTTTTCCCGACCTCGGTGCATTTCATCGGTGGAATTTCCATGTCCTCCATTGCTTCTCAGAGTTTGATCATGTTTATACAATCAAATGCTTGTATAAAATCTACAATAGCATATGCAGTTCAACATAATGCTCATAGCATTTATCTAAAATTTGTCTGATTACAAATAGTTGGTCTATTGTACTTCTATTGGATATACTCCCACACAGAGAATCTCCTATTATCCTCCCAGTTACTACTTTCAGCCTTTCTTTTATGATGATTATATATACTATATTTAACAGTATTTTCCATCTATATTTCTCGAGAACCAGTTTATTTCCCTTTCTATATATTGGGCTTAGGATTCCCATGCTCTATCCTTCTGGCGTTTTTCCGTTTCCTATATTATACAACTAAGTTTATGTATAGCATCACTCATTACATCTCCTCCTTATTTTACTAGCTCTGCTGCAATATTTTTTTCCCTGGGTCTCTATATTTTTTTACTTTTGTATGCATTGTGCAATTTCCAGCACAGTGGGTTTAATTCTGAGCAAGTATGATATATTTGATTTGATGGATTCTATATTTGATTCTTTCCTTAGCCTGTCATTTTCCTCAGATGTTACTCTCTCCTTATCTTCTGTACAGAGAAGTTCTTTGAAATGTTCTACCAATCTTTCCAGAACTTTATTCTCTTCTTGGACTACATTTTCCTTCATATTTTTAAATCCTTCCATTCTTGGTTGGTATCCTCTTTTCACCTTTTCTAAAACTTAGTAGAACCATCTCTGTTTATTCTGATTGCTGCATTCTTCTATATTCTGTAGCTGTTCTCCATTTTCTCCTTTTTTCTTGCATATCCTATTTGCTTCCTTCCTCATTGCTTGGTATCTTTCAGTGTTCATTCTGGTTTCTTTCCTTATCATGCTTTCTCTAGCTTTATTCTTCTCCTGTATAATTTGGGCACACTCGTTGTCAAATTAATCAGCATGTATTATTCTCTTTTTTCTTCCAATAGTTTCCTCCACAGCTTCTTTGATTGCTTTCCCTATTTTTCTCATTCTTTTTTTTATGGTTATTTTATAAGTTTTTTCGTCTACTGTTGGTTTGCATTTTACTAGCTAATCCTTTTCGTTTTTTTTCGTGACTTCCTTTTCTTCATTTAACTGTTCTGTGTCTTATATTCTCTTAACCATCTCTGGACCTTTTTCTGTTTGAATTATTCTCTCCCTTACTCTTGCTTTAAATAGTTAATGATCCGAGTCACAGTTTGGCACTTTGCAGCTTCTTATATCTATATCTGATTATTATCCATTATTCCTCATCTTTCACAGCTTTTCCTCGGCTGAGATTTCGCTTGAAATTGCGTCACTCCCAGCAACGTCTAACTAATTATTCTTTCATCACTTTTTCTATTAATAAAATTTTGTAAAAATATTTATATGATATTTTTTACCGTTTATAGCTCATCGATAGTTGAATAAAGTAGACCGAATGGTATGAAAGATATTCCTTGGTTCCATTTTCGTACATTAAGATATTTCCAATTTTTTCTTGTGCAATAGTATCAAAAATATCTACTTTAAGCATTATAGAAGCTCTGTTAAAATCGATGATTATTGAAGACTGAGAAACTTCACCTCTCTGAATCCAACCCTTTACCCCTGCGCCTTCCAAAAAATTCATAAGGAAGACATCCTTATCCTCCCAGTGGTTTCAAACATTTCTTCCCCGTGTCATAAGCTGGCCACTGAATTTAGTCATTTAATTGCTAATTAATCAGACATTTTGCCATTGTGGGAAAAACTCAGTGGAATTTGCACGTAAAAGTGAAAGACTTGAAACTTCCTAACAATGCAAAACTCTTTCCATGTTTATAACTCATTTACCAGAGTTCCTTGTGTAGAGTCTGTTGTTGTGTTGGAAGGGTTACTAAAAAGGAACGATGCGGATGAAGTAGTAACTAGTAACCTGTTGTCGTTGGCGAATTTGTGTTTAAAGAAATCTTTTTTTCAGCTCCAAGGTGGTTTTTATGAACAAAAATATGGTCTTGCCCTGTTTTAGCTAACATTTTCATGGACTCCCTGAAAGAGAAATTGTTTTATTCAATTCCCATTTGATCAAATTTATTTTATTCTGGTTTCGGTACGTTGATTTTTTTTATGATCTTTTGTTTTTGGGGTGGGAAAAACCGACAACTCTTCCTTTGTCTCTATCCTGGATTTTATCCATCCTGGTATTTTATTTTCCCACGAAATTGAAACTGATAGTACCTTGAACTTTCTTGAACTCACCCTACGTCTAGTTAATCAAAACATCGAATTCAATGTTTATAATTATATTATTATACAGAAAGTCAACTTATATTAACAGTGCCATCCCCTTTACTTCCAATCACCACTACTCACATAAGCTAACCGCTTTTCTCTGCCTTATCCACAGATTATTTGATATTTTTTTTATCTACTATAAACTTACTTCGCGAGCTTAAAAATATTAATGAAATAGCTGTTACTAATGGTTATCCACCTACTCAAATAGATAAATTGGTTCAACGGAAAGAAAGACGTATAATCGACAATCGACTTTTTCCTCTTGCATCCCAATCTCAGATGGATTCCCCACGACGTGTTGTCGATCCGTTTGAAGGTAATATCTCGCACAAACATGCCAATCTCTTCACAATATTCAATACTGTGCCAGTTTTTAGAAATAAAAATAACTTAAGGAAATTTTTATGCCTTCAAAAAGACAATGTAGAACCTTTTTATAAATGCGGCGTCTATAAATGAATTTGCGACACTTGCAAATCTATCTACATCCGTCGTATTTCCTTAAATTTTAACGTTCGCATTGAAGAACAATTCAATGCATCCATCAATGCTTCATCTTATTCCCACTTTGCGAAATCCCTTAACTTAAACAAATATTCCAGCAGTTTTTCGCCCAACATTTTCCATTTTGAAGATAATGATAAACGCATCCGAACAATTTGAGATTATTCGATACTTTGTATCCCCTAATTGCTCTCTCACAGAGATTATTCGATACTTTATATCCCCTAATTGCTCTCTCACAGAGATTATTCGATACTTTGTTTAAACCTAATTGCTCTCTCAGTAATTAATATCATTTTCAAACCCCTCTCCTGAACCTCAACATTGTCAATAGCTTCATTTCAGCTGGAATAGCTTCTCGGAAACTAATATTTTTCTTTGAAATAACTGGTTTTATTATTCGTCACAACTTGTAAAAGTTTTCCTTTGACATGCGTGTAAAATTCCGGAATACGTTTACATCATGCTGAAGTTCTCTGAGTAGCCCAATATTTCGATTTTTGTTAAACTGCTTTGTACACAGGTCCCGTTGCTTTTTTCTTTTACGTGATTTTTTTAAAAACAAGTAACCCGCACAAATGGCTATCACACTTGCCGATTCCGTATCCATCATGACGCACAGTAGATGATGCAGTGTGGACAACAAATTGAATGCCTCATGAGGCATGCCCGAAAAGCATGCGCAACGCATGTTGAAAGGGAAAGAGGAAGCGCAAGTTGAAAGGGAAGGGGAGGAGGAAAGCGCACAAGTGTAGACATACCATAAGGAAGCAAAGTAGGAAACTAAACGAACTATGCGAGATGCCCTCCGTCAATATAAAAAGAAAATTTTATACGAACACTTGGAAGAGGACCCAATAGCGTTTTGGTCGTACGTAAGTGAGGTAAAGAGCAAACTCTTGGTTCGTTAAAGGATACTAGTGGTAATGTAGTAAACGATGCTAGAGCCAAAGCTAATATCTTCAATCATTTTTACGAAGTGTTTTCATGTCTGGCAATATATCAAATACTCTCCCCAAAGGTTTATAATCCTGAATCGATGTCGAAAATAACCTTCAGAGAAGACGGCATCATTAAACTATTTCGACGGATTAAACCAACTAAAGCTCCAGGTTCTGATGACATACCGGCTGAGTGTTCAAGGAAGTAGCGGAGAGCGTAGCACCTTTTGCGCGAAGTATGAGCGAAGGTAAGGTCCCGAAGGATTGGAAAATTGCGAATGTGACGCCAATATTAGAAAGCGGCTCTAAGGACGATCCAGTTAATTACATGCCTATCTCTTTAACATCACTGAGCGGTAAAATTATGGTACATATATACAGGGTTTTTACCGGGAACCGCATGATTTTCAAAAAGCTACAGTTTTTTTAATTTTGAACCAAAAATTTATTTTTTTTAACAATGTGCTCCACAAACTCGGAATTTTAAGAAAATCTGACAAAAAAATAAGTAACAAAAATAACATTGCGTAGATGGCGACCTTCCAATTGAACGCATGTTTCCAGACGTTCCCTGAAGTTACGCATTGAATTTTGTAACATTTCTCGTGGAATGGCTTGGATTTCTCTTCGTATGGCATCCTTCAACTCCGGTAATGTTCGTGGCTTTTCAACGTAAACACGTGATTTCAAGAAACACCAAAGAAAGAAGTCCGGGATCGGGGGACCGGGGGGGTTCAAGGAACATCTCCGAGAGATTACTTTTCCAGGGAAAGCTTGCAGGACACGTTCCATCGAAATTTGAGCTTGTTGGAACCGTACGTTTCGCATTGCCATGCGACGACGGAAAAATGCAGACAAGAAAAAACTATTCAACATGTTCCTAACCGTAGAGGCAGAAATGCTTGAGGCACGCTTCCTTAGCGAACGGTTGGGGCTCTCCAACGTTACGACGCGCACACGCTCAGGCGTACGAACGGTTTTTGCTGGCCCTGGATGTTTTCATCAATGAACCCGTTGTGTTCACATTATGCATCCACCTCAAAATTGTGTTTTTCGATCTGGAATCGGCCCATGCGGCGAAACATTGAAGTGCCGGCGAAAGTCTCTTTGGGTTTGGGTTACGGACTCACCGTTAGAGTAAAACCGTCTCATAACAAAAGCGCGGTGCTCAAAGTCCCACATCTTGAGTGTAACTGAAACTTCCAACTTCCCTCTACACAATAGGACCTTTCCAATCGCCATCTTCCCACTACTTGCCGTGTGCTAACCAATCCAAATACAAGCGTTTTCCGGTAAACACCCTGAATATCTCTTTAATGGGTTTTCTTGAAACATCCAATTTCATAATTAGGAATCAACACGGTTTTCGTAAATCTGCTGAAAAACATAAGCGAGTCGATGCGATATTTCTAGATTTTCGGAAGGCTTTCGATAAGGTACCTCATCATAAATTGCTGTACAAATTAGAAGTTACGAGTAACAATGCAGAAGTAATAAACTGGATAAAAGACTTTCTCACCGATAGAGAGCAGCGAGTAGTACTCGATGGTATTAGTTCCAACTTGGTTAAGGTGACCTCGGGCTTCCCTCAGGGTAAACCTAATAACAGTTGAATTGGTGAAGTATCTTGGAGTAACTCTCACGAATAATCTATCATGGAAAGCCCACATCCGAAATATATGTGGAAAAGCACTTAAGAAACTCGGCTTCGTTAGAAGAATAGACGGTAGAAGCGAAGAAAAAGTTCGCGAGCGATGTTACTTAGCGTTAGTTAGGCCTCACCTTGAGTATGTATGTCATGTAGTGTATGGGACCCCGCCAAGAAATGCCATATTCGGGATTTAGAAAAAGTACAACGAAAGGCGATACGATTTGTAAAGAATTGCTACTATAAAACAGCGAGTGTCACTCAGATGTTACAGGACACGGGATGGGAATAATTAGAAGATAGAAGACTAATTCAAAGGATAAATTTATTAAATAAGTTCAGAGAAATTACGTTCTCAGATGATGTAACCGATATAATGCGACCCCCCTGTTATATAAGCCGTACTGATACTGCCAGAAAGATTAGGGAAATAGATGCTAGAACGAATCGTATCAAAAATTCATTTTTTCGGCGAACAATAAGCGAAACCAACTATTTAGGAAAATATAGTCTAGGCCTCCTGCCGCACGCCGAAAGGCTGCTTGCAGGGTTCTTACATAGAAATAGTACTGTTGCAAATAGCAACAATTATATAATGAACCGAAAGATCTCGCAGCCCGTCTCCTAAGTATTTTCAAAGAATTTTCGCAGTATTTAAGGAAGGACAAACTCAAGACTTAAACTGGGTGTTTTTCACTAAAATCATTCCACAGTAAGTCCGGCTGTGCTCGAAAGTGCGAGTGTACCACATACCTTAGAAACCGGTAATGCAAAGGACTTTAACATATTGAAAGAAGTTCTCAAGGGAGGCTTGCGATTCAGGATAAAACTTTCTCATTCGCTCAAGGATTGATCCAGGGTTATTTTAACTCCTGCCCTTCCAAAAGGAAGTAAACATGATTAAAGGGAGCAAAACTACATTCAACTCCCGCGTTAATCCCAGGAACCGTTTCCCTGTCTATATCATTCACCCAAGACCTTTCATTAAAATTTCACCCTTTATTCGTGAATTAATCGCATGACTCGTCCCCATCTCCAACTTCTCAGTTTATTCCTCAGGTTTCATCATCATCTCTAATTTCTTCCCCTCTGGCCACGCCCACTACCAAATGAGCAAGACGCTGCGAAATTTAGGATTCTTTCCTCGTCCGTTATCGCGAAAAACACGGTCGAGCGCCTCCAGTTAATTGATCTTCCGTTGATACGGCGTTCGCTCGATTTTCGGCCAAAGAAGTGATCGATTAATTAGAAAACTTGAACGGAACCTTCGGTCGCTCGAATCGCGGAAAACTTAATTAGGGGTCGGAGTTTATCCGGTGGATGAATAAAAAAGCTCTCCTCTGCGATTCGATATTTATTCGTCGGAAGTAAATTCGAATCTGAAATTTGAAGCGATGTACCAGGTGTAGAAGTATTAAACCGGAATTGTTTTGTAAAAATTACACTTCTGTTATTTGAATTAAATTATCGTAAAGTATCGTCTTCATCCAATAAGGCTTGCAAGTCCTTGTCTTCAAACTTTATCGGTGGTTTCACACGGTCCTCGTTTCTCACGTCAAAATAACCGCTTTGAAATTTTTTAAACCACTCGAAGCACTGAGTTTTGCCAAGAACATGTTCACCGTATGCTTCGACAAGCATTCTATGCGATTCTGCAGCAGTTTCCTTCAAATGATAGCAGAAAACCAATGCTGTCCGCAAATCCCTGTTCGTAGGCACAAAACTCGACATGTTTGAGGTTATAGAAAAATATACCGGTGTATATAACTTAGGTTATTGCGTGTTGAAAAACTTCGTCAGCTATTAGAAGGAGAAGATGGGCTGTAGAAGCGGTCTTACGGTCCTTAAACTGATAGCGAGCACCATCTATAGGGACATTCCGGTTTCATACTTTACACCTGGTAAAAACGCAAACATTAGCATATTGCGCCAGAAAGCCGCCATTCGGCGTGTGTTAGTGGGTGCATGTAACATGACTCTACTTCCCGAAACGAGTACTTTCGCGTATCGTAAAATGTATTTTAAGGTCGACGAGTTTTATATATATTATATCATTTATTTCCCTGATCTTCCTCGCAGCGCGCGAACGGCCCATGCGACAAGCATAATATCTGTTATATCCTCTCTCTGAATTTATGAAGTCATTTGAGTCTATTGTAACTTTTACAGATTAAAGATCCTCGTGCATCCTGAAGCATATGAGTAATACTCATTGCTTCCTGGTACTTGCCTTATGTACTTTTCTCATTTACGAATACAACATTTTCAGGTACAACAAACAGTTGAGGAAAAGCTGTCAAAAAAGTGATTGAAATCTTTTTTATCAAGTACCTGAACTGCTGGTTACTCCTAGGCGACAAAAATTGATCAATACCATATCTACTACTTATCTTAAAAAAAAACAATAAATAGTTAACGTGAAAAATGAGAAGCAGAAATGATTATTTAACAAGTTTAGTAATTTCTAATGAATAAACTTGGTATCTTCCACAGTGATTTATTCAAACACGACCGGTTTCGTCACCGTGATAACATTTTCACCAGAAGATGTCATCACGGTGAAGAAACCGGTCGTGTTTGAATAATTCACTGCGGAAGATACCAAGTTTTTTCATTTTTTTAATGTCTATTCCATTCCACGAAGTCGTGCTTCAGCATATCAATTTTATAAGTGTAGTAATTTATTTGAGATCGCGTTGACTGTTCACTTCCGAATTTGCACAAAGAACATGTAGACGAAGAAAACAAAGACACAGAAGTACATCAATCATCAGTATATATTACAGTATAGTACAATACCTCTAAAAAGAATTCAGATGTCAAGAGACGCCATAAGCCAACCGCTGAACACATTGAAAAATTATTTTTTGTTTGCCTCTTTTTTGCAAGAAATCCAAGTTTTCGTTATTTTGTCCTTACGTGTCATTTTCTCGCTTCCTTGATCGTGGCAAAGAAACAAATAGACTCTACAAGACCTGTTGGGCCCAACCTGGCGGAATAAGTCCTACTTGGTAGTAAGTTTTACTCACATCTCATCAGAACTGCATTTATTAAAATCCCAATGCAATCTCCACTTCATACAGTCTGAAATTAATTCTCACTCAAATGGACCTATACTTCCTGATGTATCCTTATGGGAAACAAATCACGAGGTTGAATTTATTAATCGCACTGGATTTCAATAATGTACATTGATTACTACGATGAATTAATACAAAATCTTCGTTCATTTCATCGAAACTGTAAACTGTAACCGAAAACGGAATTTAAAAATCAAACAGATCAATATTCGATTTCCTTTTTTGTGGTCGACTCTTGCTCTCACGAATAATCTTTCTAGTTTATTTTGCATGAGAAATAAATCATAGAAATCACAAAAGATTAAATTTACGTGCATAGACACTCAGACCCTCCGTATCATTTGTATGTAGTAAATTGTATTTACTGATCAATCTGAATTAAACGTGACTAAAACGTCATTAAAGCCAGAAGAAAGAATTAAAAACGTTTGTATCTTACTAGATGTAGATTAACGTGGCCGGTGAATTGGTCCTGGGGGAATTCGTCTGCGGGGAATTCATCTCCCGACAGATTGGTACGCGGGGAATTGATCCCCCGCGCTGATGTTATTCAGTCTTATGTTAATAACTTCTGTTATTCAGTCCTATGCTAATAACTTCTGTTATTCAGTCCTATGTTAATCTACACGCCCTGGTTATTGTGCTGTGTGGGGTTGGGTTGGTAGTACAACATCAGCGCGGGGGATCAATTCACCGCGTACAAATTCCCCCCGGATCAATTCACCGGGCGCCGTAGATAAAGACTAACTCTTGAAATAGCCAACTAAAGCAGCGAACTTCCGCTGCCCGTGGGGATTAAGAAACGCCGTTTCCAATCAAACTGAATTAAGAGAATGAGAATGAATAAGAAGAGGAGAACTGCGACTGCGCGAATCTTGAAGGGGCGGCGGTCCTTGCGAAAGATTACATGGCAACTTTGTGAAAGGGAGCGTGCCCAAGTATTAGGGATGAATCGAGTGGGGAATGAGTGATGAAGAGGGGATGAACCATTTGATAATTAGTGAACATGTCGACCTTTAAGACTTCGATCCTAGTCCCTACCATGCAAGTATGTGAATAAGTCCCATGAGTCAATACGGCCATGAACAACGATTAAATTATCCTCTCCTACTATCAGTAAAATTTAGGGATTCCAGCGGCCCTCTGGTGGGGTTTACCGACATGAGAAAGTGTTTACTTCGTACCGACTGATTTTCCTAATGAATCGCTGTTGCTTGTTATACCTCCTGATGCGATAATGCAGAATATTTAGTTGCATTACTTCATTTGGAATGATTTTTTTTTGCCTGGGTCTCTACCCGAAAAAAGAGTTAATAAACATTCACTCTGTTTCCTGAAAACACTGGACTAGACAAAGCGTCGAATAAACAAATGATTTAATGTATATACAGCGAAAAAGAATGATAAAGCAATATTAACAATTATTAGTGGTAAGAATTAAGATGGAGCCAACGTGTTTCTATAGGAAAAATCCTCCATGTCCATGGATTCAACAGTTTAAAATCACAATTATTATATTTCATGATTATTGCACACTCGTCGGAAGGTACACGCGTTTAGCGGTAATAGAGCACCTTTAAAGCACCTTTACAGCACCTTTCCGAAGCTATTTGTATATTTACTCTTCCTCAAGGCATCGTGGAAATAAAACTAATCCCAGCCTTTCCAACAGAAGGCCGCAAACTTTTCTCGAGCCTTTTGATACGGACAAAGGCTTCCTATTTAGTTAATTAAGTTTGCTGCAAAGAAAAGGAAGTCCTCGGGGAACCCATTTGCAGTCTAATATACACTAACTGAGCCCGTACAGTTGGGTATAATAAAATCTGCGGAGGATGTGATAACATTTTGTGATGACTCTAGGGAATGGACTTGCATAGACGAAACATCCAACCCCGAAGGAAAAAGATACTTAAAACGGTTGAGAAAAAATTAGTTTCAACAACATCGGAAAAATCGATGCAACATTCAGGTACATTTTCGATCAAGAACAAACCGCTTCACAGGCAAATTTTCCGAAAGAACTCGGATAACAAGTACCTTCGATAATAAATGTTGTTAGTAAGGTTTAAGTGTCGCCGGCAGAGCACCAACTGCTAACCTAATTGGCGGAAATTAAAATACTTTGTAAATATACATTGAGATTTCTTGCACAAAATTTGCATGTTTCGACGAGTAGTGACGTCAGCTGTAGAATAAAGACAAAGTTACTTTTTTAACGAGGTATTGGCCAGAAATAGAAAAGTTCAAATAAACAGTTATTTAGGACCCAGGAACCGATAAAACTTACTTATATTGATCCTTATGCCAGAACAAGCTCCTTTATGAACATCCCGGATTACAATCAGCCTTCACGAACGAATTAAATTCGGGAATTGAGGGTCCATTGAAGTAAACAAGCTAGAGAATTACATTTTAAATTGAGATGAAAACTCTGATAGGTTTTTAAGCTGGATCACAAGGGTAGTAAGCCATGGAAGTAAATGGAGCCTTTCACACTAGCCGAGAAGGTTTATAGGCCGGGTAACAGCTGACTCAACGACTGAAGAGATCGGCACCGGGTTGGGACCTTTACGACCGAGCGTGGGTAGTAATGCACGTCGGTCAAATGAGTGCTTTCACATTGAACGGTTTTTGCCGGGTGCCTTCCCCCATCCCTTGCTGCTTTCCTGCTTATTTTGACCTTTTAAAACTACCAGTATCAATTGTTTCTTCATCGGTAACTGTTGAATGTAAACATAAATCACGTATCATTCACCGATAAGTAAGTTTCATTCTTTCTTTTTGACATGCGGCCGCTGCCGGGTAAAAACATTGCTTTAAAATATGGAAGTGCCGAATGACTTGGTGAATGTAGACGAAATTAGCAAGTAATTGTAAAAATTGAAGTTATTTGAACCAAAAATTCCGAGGAGAATTAATTTTTCACCAACGCCGGAGAAACAACCGGGCCAGTTTATGGCTAGCCCGGTTCTTGTGTGTGAAAGTATCCCTACCTCGGTTTCACGACCATTTTATGACCGACCGGACGAGCGAAACCGGTGAGTTTGTAACTAGCCTGAGGGCACGGCAAGGAATGTATTAACAACAACGCCCATACCTTAAATACCGTATTAAGTTAACCTTCATCCGGGCGCATGGACGGTGGTTTACCGTCACATTCATAAAAGCGCGTGCAATTTTTGCCTGGAGGTGTGCGGTGCGCCCGGATGAGGGTTAAATAGACTGCGAAAATAACGATCGGATGCAATTATCTGTTTTAGCGAGTAATTCCTTAAAACAGATTGATTCCTTTCAGAGATCGGTTTCGTGGATATACAATGCCAATTTACTTTAAAGTCAAACAGTTAGATACCATTAATTTTTAAAAAGCCATCCTCGGTAATCAGATCTTCTCACTTCGAGCGGATTCCACCAGATTAAAAAAAACTCATCTATTCACTAAATCAGTGGGCAAAATCAAAGAAAACATCAAAAAATTAACCAACTCACGATGAACACTTTATTTTTATGGAGAACATCCTCAGGTGACAAGTGAATCAATGACAGTCCGAATGACGACTGGATTTAAAAAATCTGATGAGGCCCGCACATGACTTTCTCCATACATAAAATGTAGATATTTATCTACGACGGTATTTTCGAACTCAATATTCAATCAAAACTTGGAAAATATATATAAGTGATTAATTTATATCATATTAACTTTTGTCACAAACATTATAAATAATGTTTTCCGGGACATGTTCGAAGAAAAACGGTATAATTGGCCTTTTGAGTCCACAAAAAGCACCAATATAGGATGAGTCACAAAACTGAATATATATCCAACTCAATATAATGAGCGATGGAAACGAAATCAAAATACGAACGAAGAGCAAAATAACACACGACCAAAACAAACTATTAACAAAAATAAAGAATACATATTTTAACAGTGGAAACTTTAAAAGTAACAGTGAATGACGAAAATTATTAATATACATAAAAGAAAGCTAATAAAGAAGACAAATGGAGTAAAAAAACAAAGAAGAAACCTTTAAATTATTTTCAATCAGCCAGAGCTCAATCTATAGCAATAGACTGAGCGATAGATACATGGCAAACAAACCCATAGTAACGAACTTTATTGTTATTGCGAAGAGAAATCAATAAGGGCAAGAAACAAATATAACTAAATAATTATTTTGTTATAAATACGAATGTTTTAAATTCCAAAACCAACTTCCAAATAAAACTTTGAAGAAATATAGTAAGCATGTTGAATATAACATTATTATGAAATGTTATAAATGAAAACGACATTGTAACGTAAATATGTCGCAATAGCCAGAAAATTGGTTAATTATGATTTGACTCCTAAACGGTGGTGATATCGATAATTTTTTCAAAATAAAACTTAAAGAAAAATACATTTTTTGTAACTTTTGTAGATAACTGTATATATCTAAATATCAGATTAATGGAGGAATTTTGCAAAAACGGAAACGAGTTTCAAAAAATAAAGCTCGACTTCCGGTTAACCGATTTACTCCAAAAACTAATCAACTACAACGACACCAACCAAAGTGAAGTATGAAGTTTGGTGTTGATACGACACACAGTTTTCATGTTAGAGCGCCCACAAAGTACATAATCAGCAACTTCCGGTTTATCGGTATTTCACGAATAACCCCTAAACAATCAGTGATTCAAAAATATGTTTCATTAAAAATTTATAGTAAATTATATTTTCTAAAACTTTTATCAATAATTCTATATACCTAAATATCATATTTATGGAGAAATTTTGCAAAAACGGAAATTTGCTTCGAAGAATAGAAGTCGACTTCCGGTTTACCGATTTACTCCAGAAACTAATCAACTCTGACAGCACCCATCACAATGCTATATGAAGTATGGTATTGATACGGCTAATAGTTTTTACGTTAGAGCGCCCACAAACACACACGAACATCATTCCGAAAATGGTATAGGGACCCCATAATATGTATTTCTGTTGAATTCTCCAAGTCGATTTTTTTCATGAAAACAATACTTTCTCTATACTACGTATATGGAGAAAGTAAAAATTCCCCATAGCCCCAATGTATTCTTATGAGAAAACATATGAGCTAGGTTTTTAATGACCGCCTTGGTAGTAAAGGAAAGGGTTCATAAACACAATACTTCCCATAAGTTTTATTTATATAATCAAAATTCTCCCAATTTCGAATCCGAAATTTTAAACATTTTAGCCTGGGTGTTACATGAATCAAAATGCCCCCACAATACGAAGAAGGCTAACAATTACAGGCAACTAATAGGACAATTCGCCATTGTCACTTCGAGAAACGTTTCTCCGACGCCGTTCAGTACATTTTAGGTCTGTAAAGTAAAAGTTAAACGGTAGCGCAAGTGCTGAATCGGAAGAAGAAAATTAACGTAGAAAAACTTTCCGGAGGGACGTAAATGTACGTTTAGTCCCGGAGCAACGATATTTCCATTTGCGAACACGAATGTAATTCAAGAGTTTGTTTAGTCACGCAGGACGAATAGCAAAGGCCGAGAGAAAGCCTCTAGCTTCAGGAAGAGTAAATTAGCAGCACTAACTAAACATGGCGAAGAGCAAACAAGTCGGTGAAAGGTAGTTTACTCTCGAAGCCGAGAGCAAGTAAGCAACTAACCTCGGATAATGAGCCAAACAGCTCTGAGCAAAATAAAGAGGACTTGGCGAGTGCTATCCTCAAGCGTCTGATAAACGACGCAATGCATCTGCTGTCGGGTTAAAAACAGTAGTGACGCACTCCCACATGACGGCTATTATCTACATGCATTCCAGAGGATGGATGCATGAGCCAATGTGACGTATTTTACCTCTTTCGAAAGAGCAATTCGTCGCCTTTAAAAAGAGTAAGAGAACATGTCGACACCCTGCTTAATATGAGTCAGTATAAATCTCCTCATATCGGGGTAAATTCGTGCTTAAGTCACAATTCGGTCGCGTTTACAACATGGCGGAAAGTCAATCATGCTACACTTCGGTAAAGACCAACCATTTACTAAGTATGATAAAAAGTCTCGGAACATATTCCATATTATTGAGATCTAATCCTCATTGACTGCATTTTTATAAGCATTATATTATGAATCGATTGAGCCATGGGAGTATTCATTGTACACGCAAAATAATTAAGAAAAATAAATGAGATTATGTACTTCTACATGCCTTTGGAAGGCAGAAAGGAAGAGATTAAAAATAAGTAAGGGAAGGAAGTTAGTTTGGCGTTTCAAGATGTTAACATTGATTTATTTACACTGTGAAATGCAGTAAATGCAAGCAGAGTAAATGATGATGAGGTACTGGTAGAAAAAGTAAATTGATTAGTTCTAATCTGTAATAGCCAAAATCGCAATTTTAATTTTCGCTCCACTATGACTAACTGGCGGTACATTAAGAAAATTATTAGATACGATTCAAAGTTGCTTGGATTCTGCAACTTTTAATGATACAAATTTTAATAATACAAATGTCAAGTCGATATCATATCGAGAAGGTTCTCAAATATAATTCTGCAATCCCTCTTTGAAATACATGGTAGAATACAAATGGTGCCCCAACGTCGAACCAATATTCATAAGATAAAAGATTTACTATTTTTAAGAAACATTCATCAATTCACATGCGTGGCCTTACAATTTCCAACTTCTTGGTATATGAATCATACAAAAATGGAAATTTCCGGAAAAGTTTTATGTGAACATCATACCAGGATGATCGTAAAATAAGATACATTATCACCATTTGCAAAGCATAGAGCAGGGGTACTCAACCTGGTGCCCGTGTGCACCCAGGTGCCCGAAGCGATCTCGTACAATACCCGCCAAGCTTCGGTAAAAAGATTTTTTTCATTTGCTACAACATTACTTCTTGGGATTGCGCTATCGGGGATAGAGTGGAGGTTTGGCGGGGAAAGGGTCAGAAACTTGGTTCTCCTGGTCTTGGATTTCGTAAACATTTTACCCCTCTTATCGCCTATGTCCAGATTAACAAGACGCGTATCTATGTCATATTTAGTTCATTATACGAATGCGAAGATTCAGCTCGGCTCAGCTTATCAATGCATCAAACTCCTCTAAAATCAAGGCTTTTCGTAACGCAGCGGTGCACATGCAGCGAAAACCTTCATACCAGATGTATTCCCCGTTATCAAATCTTCTTCGGAGATAAAGACTTCCTTACATGAGAGGTTCTAACATATGAGATGTGAGGTTGTGGTGAAAGTATATACGTTGCAATATTTTAGACCTTATTTACCATGGAACGTGTTTTTTCAAACGGCCAACGGTTAACTGGTAAAGTGTAAAAAGTATTGCCAAGGGATGGCCTCAATATCACCCTGGATGGAAATGTTATGTGGTGCCCCATGGCCGGATTAATGGGGGGGCAGTGGGGCCAGTGGCCCCGGGCCTCCACCACTTGGTGGCCCCCACCAGCAGTAATAAAAGTTTCGGTCGAAAACAATTTTTATTGTACCTTGGATAAAAAACTAGCTTTAAATGATTAAGCAAATCAAAATAAATCTGATTTCGAAAAAATAGACAAAAACCTCTCGATGAATTGTTTAACAACCAATTTTTCCCGTTACAATAAGTGGTAAATATAATGAACTAATGTACCAAAATTTTGAGCATTCAAAAGCGATGTACACTTTATATTTGCTGCTGACTTGATGCTAGAATCGGTGTAAATTTAAGTATAAGTATCGATATGTTTTTGAAAAAGTATAAGAAAAGGGAAAGCAGGAGAATTGTGCTGTGAGTGGGCAGTGGTGAGAACAAGACGGTGCCAGAGATGGTGTAGTGAGTGGGGATTGGGACATGAGGAGTGGGAGAATTTCTCGCACAATTTTCACGCCCAGCCAGGGTTACCAGGTATGTGCGATTTGGCGCCATTCTGGCGATTTTTCGTCAATCTTTTGGCGACCAAAATTACGAGCCTGGCAACCTGGCGACTGGTGACTTTTTGGCGATTTTTTTTATATTTTTGCATCAATTCTGGCGATTTTCTATTAAAAAAAACATTTTTGAGAAATTTTTTCCGACCACATATGTCTGCCCTAGTCAATTTTTATATTTTTCCTATGTGCCAAACCGGTCAAACACCATGTTTCAATTTGAATATTCCCTCTAAAAATCGAAATTTCACACGATTAGCTGTTGGCGTCAATATGGCTATAACTAGGGTTGTAGGTGGCGATTTTGGCGATTTCCAGCGAGTCGAGTGGCGACAATCTATATTTTAATCCTGGCAACCTTGCGCCCTGTCATGGCTGCTACGAAAATTTATGTTCCGTGTATTGTATGTATCGTCAAGTTTTGTACCTCATCGAGTTTATAAATATAACAATTTTGTTCACATTCTCGTGACAGTTATCATGGATAAGAGTAATTGGTGAGGTAGTTTGTTTTTTGGTATTTTTTTGCACATTTGTCAAGAAAAACTTGACAATTTTTGTGATGAAGTGTTGCGATTTCTAGTATTTTCCATTGTACAATTTAGGTTAGGTACGAGGAAATACGGATTGTTTTTTGTGTAGCAGTAGATTAGTATTGCGGAATAATTTATTTTATGACGATTTGTTTTAAATTGTGTTTATTTTGTAAGGGAAAAAGTGGAAATAATTTTTTGCCGTGATTTTCTGGTTAAAAGGATTTTTTTCGAATACAGATAGCCATGATATTTATTTTGCTTTGTTTTTGTAATTTATGAGTGTAGATAGAAATGATTGGGGAATGATTTTCGTTTATCCTTTGTCTGGGATACATGTTTACATAATGCGCACATTTTTTATTATATATGTATATGACTTTCAAGTAAATTTTAATGACATAGTGCTTTATAATTATTCGCACTTAGGTTGAAAAATAGTGCGGGGGGGACATCAAGTGGGACTGTTCCAAAACAAAGAGCCGAGCTTGATGATAAAAATAAGATTTAGATTGACGAAATTCAAAGCTGTTTCCTCGAATGATAAGATTTGAACGAGAGAAAAATACGAAAAATGAAAGTGACATCGATATTTCCGAGAGAAAAATTTAATGGTTACATAGCTCAGTGTTAGAGCACTCGCCCGGAAAGTGAGAGGTCCTGGGTTTCTCCCCCAGTGGAATCAGGATATTTTTCTAGGAAATATCGATTAATTTTTAGTTGGATGGCAAAAATTTTTCAAATTGATTCTTTCTATGACACAGTTGATAGATAATTAAACAAGATTTTTTAATTTACAAATGAAACGTTCCGAAATACAGTAGTATTAGCCGTTTAATATGGCTGATCGAAAAGAAAGTCGACATAAGTTTCAGCGTAACCATCCATCTGGAACACAAAAAAGAAAAGAAGCTTTCGAGAAGGAAAAACACCATGAGCAATTGCTGTCGAAAATTCCAAAATAAGCAATTATTTTTCTGTCCATGGCAGTGACGCTCGAACTCAAACTTCTCAAAAAGAAGATTTAGTTTCAGTATCAGACAACAGTGAAAGTCCTTCACCATTCCCATAGAATCCAAAAAACGCGATAATTCTGCCACAATTAACAGTGAGTCTGTATCAGACAACTTATTGTTGGATTCTGATACAGTCATAGAGTCACAAAAAAACTCAAAGGTAAAATGTCAATGTCAAATGAACAAAGTACTATTTGTTTAACTTTTGTAATTTAAAAACTTATGAATTTTATGATATACCTAGAAAATTTTGCTAATATCTGTAATTTTCTGAAAAGTGACACAAAAGTTATCATATATTTGAAAGTATACTGTATAAAGAATGCTATATAATAAACTATAAAGAAGTATACTTTATGACAAATTATAAGATTTTGAATCCTTTATAAGGTAACCCTTAGAGCTTTATTTACCATTGTAAGACTCTCCGTGTAGAATCTTTTGCAGAACTCATAAAAATGCTTCTAATCTTGAAAATTTCTGAGAAGAATTCTAAAAGGAGCGCATTGAAAAAGGGCAAAAATTGGTAGAGATATCTAATGAAAAATTTAAGGTCCGATAAGTTTCATTCGGATATCATATAAATTTACAAAAATGTTATGAGTTTTCTCTAAAACCTACATGACTTTTAAGAATTCTATAAGTTTATGTACGAAATTTGTAAGTTTTGAGGTTATTTGTGACATCAAAAAGTATCTGATTGGACCAGCAATTGATACTTATTTCCAATAACAGGGAAGTACTTCAACAACATTAACTGACTCCGAGGTAACACTAGAAAATGAGAATCAGAACTACCTGAATGATGTTGGTCTTTGGAAAGTATCGTTTACTGGCGATGAGATAGAATATTGGATCAAGAAAGGATCAACAGACTTACAAAATTGCGACGAAACACTTTTTTCTAAATCTTCAGTTGGTCAAGAACGGACTGACCGACTGACCCTCAGAAGATGTTCGGAAAATCTTTCTCCTCGAGAAACAAGTATGTAATTTTTAGTAATGACTTTGTACATGAATTAAAAACGCACAATAGCTATTTTCGTGCTTGGGAGCAAGAAGTCGATTTTGGCGAAGCCTAGCCGTAAAATCGTCTGAGCCTAAATCGACCATTGTTTATAGGTGTGAACATAATTTTTACTTTCTCCATATACGAAGTATAGAGAAAGTATTGTTTTCATGAAAAAATTCGACTTCGAGATTTCAACGGAAATACACGTTTTGGGGTCCCTAGAACACGTTTTGACCATTTTCGGAATGATGTCTGTGTGTGTGTGTGTGTGTGTGTATGTGTGTCTGTTATTGTGGGCGCTCTAACGTAAAAACTATATGTCGTATCAATACCAAACTTCATACCTAGCACTGTAGTGTATGCTGTCAGAGTTGATTAGTTTTTGGAGTAAATCGGTTGACCAGGAGTCGAGCTTTCTTCATCAAAGCTCATTTCCGGTTTTCAAAATATCTCCATAAATATGATGTATAGGTATATTGTGTACCGTATAAAAGTTTTAGATAATGTGTTTTACTATAACTTTTGTATTTAACATATTTTTTATCACCGGTTGATTAGGAGTTATTCGTGAAATACTGATAAACCGGAAGTAGCTGTTATGTACTTTATGGGCGCTCTAACATGAAAACTAATTGTCGGATCAACACCAAATTTTATATATAGTATTTTGGTTAATGTGTTTAGAGTTGATTAGTTTTTGGAGAAAATCGGTACACCGGAAGTCTAGCTTCATTCTTCAAAGCTCATTTCCGGTTTTCAAAATATCTCAATAAATATGATATTAAGGTATATACTATTATTTATAATAGTTTTAGAAAATAAAATTTGCTATAACTTTTGTTTGAAATATATTTTTGTAAAACTGATTTCTTAGGAGATATTCATGAAATACTGATAAACCGGAAGTTGCCGATTATGTACTTCATGAGCGCTCTGGGCGCTGTGGGCGAATAGCCATTTCATCGTTTTTCATCGAGCATGTCCCGAAAAACATTATTTATAATGTTTGTGACGTAATATATAATATGATATAAATTAATCACTCATCTTCAAAGTTTAGATGGAATACAGAGTTCGAAAATACTGTCGTAGTTAATATTTACATCTTATGTATGGAGAAAGTCATGTGCTGGCCACATCAGATTTTTTATATTGAAAGCTCTAAAGCTATGTCCACACTTGTGCGCTTACCTCTTCCCTTTCCCTTTCAACTTGCCCTTCCTCTTTCCCTTTCCACATGCGTTGCGCATGCCTTTCGGGCATGCCTCATGGGGCATACAATTTGTTGTCCACACTGCATCATCTACTGTGCGTCATGATGGATACAGAATCGGCAAGTGTGATAGCCATTTGTGCGGGTTACTTGTTTTTAAAAAATGCACGTAAAAGAAAAAAGCAACGGGTCCTGTGGACAAAGCAGTTTTACAAAAATCGAAATATTGGGCTACTCAGAGAACTTCAGCATCATGTAAACGTATTCCGGAATTGTACACGCATGTCAAAGGATAACTTTTACAAGTTGTTACGAATAATAGCGCCAGTTATTTCAATGAAAAATATTAGTTTCCGAGAAGCTATTCCAGCTGAAATGAAGCTATTGACAATGTTGAGGTTGAGGAGAGGGGTTTGAAAATGATATTAATTACTGAGAGAGCAATTAGGTTTAAACAAAGTATCGAATAATCTCTGAGAGAGAGCAATTAGGTGATACAAAGTATTGAACAATCTCTAATTGTTCGAATGCGTTTATCATTATCTTCAAAATATTTGTTTACGTTAAGGGATTTCGCAAAGTGGGAATAAGATGGAGCATTGATGAATGCATTGAACTGTTCCTTAATGCCAACGTTAAAATTTAGGGAAGTACGACGGATATAGAGAGATTTGCAAGTGTCGCAAATTAAATTACAGACGCCGGATTTATAAAAAGGTTCTACATTGTCTTTTTGAAGCCCAAAAAAATTTCCTTAAGTTGTTTTTATTTCTAAAAACACTGGCAAAGTATTGAATATTGTGAAGAGATTGGCATGTTTGTGCGAAATATTACCTTCAAACGGATCGACAACACGTCGTGGGGAATCCATCTGAGATTGGGATGCAAGAGGAAAAAGTCGATTGTCGATTATACGTCTTTCTTTATGTTGAACCATTATAATAACCATTTGCAACAGGTGATAGTTTAATAGTTTTAAGCTCGCGAAGAAAGTTTATCGTAGATAAAGAAAACATTAAATAATCTGAGGATACGGCAGTGAAAAGCGGTTAGCTTATGTGAGTAGTGGTGATTGGAAGTAAAGGGGATGGCACTGTTAATATAAGTTGATTGTCTGTATAATAATATAATTATAAACATTGAATTCGAATTTTTGATTAACTAGACGTAGGGTGAGCTCAAGAAAGTTCAAAGTATAATTAGTTTCAATTTCATGGGAAAATGAAAAACTAGGATGGATAGAGATGAAGGAAGATAGTTGTCGGTTTTTCCCACCCCAAAAAAAAGATTTCATCAACGTACCGAAACCAGCATAAAATAAATTTGATCAAATGGGAATTAAATAAAACAATTTCTCTTTCAGGGAGTCCACGACAATGTTAGCTAAAACAGGGCAAGACCATATTTTTGTTCATACAAACCACCTTGGAGCTGAAAAAAAGATTTCTTTAAACACAAATTCGCCAACGACAACAGGTTACTAGTTACTACTTCATCCGCTTCGTTCCTTTTTAGTAACCCTTCCAACACAACAACAGACTCTACACAAGGAACTCTGGTAAATGAGTTATAAACATGGAAAGAGTTTTGCATTGTTAGGAAGTTTCAAGTCTTTCACTTTTACGTGCAAATTCCACTGAGTTTTTCCCACAATGGCAAAAACTCTGATATATTAGCAATTAAATGACTAAATTCAGTGGCCAGCTTATGACACGGGGAAGAAATGTTTGAAACCATTGGGAGGATAAGGATGTCTTCCTTATGAATTTTTTGGAAGGCGCAGGGGTAAAGGGTTGGATTCAGAGAGGTGAAGTTTCTCAGTCTTCAATAATCATCGATTTTAACAGAGCTTCTATAATGCTTAAAGTAGATATTTTTGATACTATTGCACAAGAAAAAATTGGAAATATCTTAATGTACGAAAATGGAACCAAGGAATATCTTTCATACCATTCGGTCTACTTTATTCAACTATCGATGAGCTATAAACGGTAAAAAATATCATACAATTATTTTTACAAAATTTTATTAATAGAAAAAGTGATGAAAGAATAATTATTTAGACGTTGCTAGGAGTGACACAATTTTAAGCGAAATCTCAGCCGAGGAAAAGCTGTGAAAGATGAGGAATAATCGATAATAATCAGATATAGATATAAGAAGCTGCAAAGTGCCAAACTGTGACTCGGATCATTAACTATTTAAAGCAAGAGTAAGGGAGAAAATAATTTAAACAGAAAAAGGTCCAGATATAGTTAAGAGAATATGGGACACATATTAGTTAAATGAAGACAAGGAAGTCACGAAGCAAAACCGAAAAAGATTAGCTAGTAAAATGCAAACCAATAGCCGATGAAAAAACTTATAAAATAACCATAGAAAAAGGATGGGAAAAATAGGGAAAGCAATCAAAGAAGCTGTGGAAGAAACTATTGGAAGAAACAAGAGAAAAATACATGCTGATGTGATTCACATAGAAAAAGTGATGGAAGAATAATTAATTAGACGTTGCTGGGAGTGACGCAATTTCAAGCGAAATCTCAGCCGAGAAAAAGCTGTGAAAGATGAGGATTAGTGCATAATAATCAGATATAGACATAAGAAGCTGCAAAGTGCCAAACTGTGACTCGGATCATTAACTATTTAAAGCAAGAGTAAGGGAGAGAATAATTAAAACAGAAAAAGGTGCAGCACCCTGATTACGTAAATGTGAGAGATATGACGACGGCTGACAGCTAACACCGCTTGCTATGACGGTCGGGGACAGCGAGCGATCACGTAACTCACCGTCATAGCACTTAGGACGGCCGTAGTTTAGATTTTTATGTTTTTGTGTTGGTAGTATTAGAAAATCTGAAGAACTAATGAAAAACCTTGACACATAATCAAACAATTGCGCACCACAGCGCCGGCGGTGTTTTGAGCCAAATTTGAACAGCGCAATTGCTTATTAATTATAATAATAATAATTATCCATTAATGGAAGCCGTACAAGTGAGAGTAATTAACATAAATATATTATGTTACACTTTGGAAGTAAATATTACGTTTAAGATGTAATTTCGTATCTTCAATATCATATTAATTATCGTGGATATAGTAAATAGATTCAGGCGATACTTTGCATTACTTTTCCATTCCAAAAGATTGAAGTAAAATTTTCTGTAGACCGCGTGTTTCAATAATAGTAATGAAGTATTTAATTTTTAAAAATTAAAAAAAAACTTAGATATCTTGGAACGGTAGCGGAGGTAAAAATTATGTTTTAAAATTCTGCTATTAAGCGTATTATCCCGTTTCTCGCTATTAACAATCGTGATCCCTATAAATATAATTGCTTTAATAATTTCGTTGTAATTCAATTTACGTATGCACATTGATCAACACAACAAAGTTTCCTTTAACGTAGTATTTTAAATGAATATGATGAATTGTTTTGAAAATATCAAGACGAATTATGTTTGTAATGTTTCAATTAATGCTCTTGGACTATTACCAAATTCAAAACTTTGACAGAAAGGAAAATATACTCACTCTGAAAGTGTGTGGCTAGGATCAACTGAATTTTCTGCAATATAAAGTCATTAGACTTATTATGACCCATAAGTTCACTAAATTACTAATTCGTATTAAAAGTTATTAGGTTGAGATGTAAAATAGTAATAGCATTACATATTTTTATTAAGTGACTTCCAAAGCATGAACCGACAACTGAAAGTTTTTTTTCTTATTTATACGTTGAAGTTGAAGCAAGATTTTTCATTTGCATATCGAATAATATTCTGCTGTTAAAGAAAGAATTAATATCTCTACGAGTTTTCTACAAATCATTTCAGAAAGAAAGCTAATCGAGGAGGGAGGGCTAACAAAAGACAACTCAAGTATTTAGTAGACTACATGAGTCTAAACAGTAGTATTGCAGCAACAGAAACTACAGAAATTAGCAATATTTTATGTCTCCGTCGCGTCCGTTGTTTCCAAAACAAAGACAGTTGACTGACGTTACCCCGTACTTATGGTGTCAACACAACAATATTTATGCTCAGTATACTGATTATTTGGTAAATAAATGCTTTTTAACGTAAACTGAACGCATAATAAATCATAAAAACAATATTATTAGGCTAATAATCAAATTATTGTACATAATCGATTTCTTATGACGTTTCTCACTGCTTCTCACGGCCTTTCCCAGCCGTCATCGCGTACGACGGTGGGAAGGTGAGAAAAAGCGCTCTCACGGATAGATAATCGCTGATATCACCCTTCGTCGTTTGTATGACGTTGCCCCTGGCAACGACGTCGCTCTCACCGTTTTCACAGTTACATAATCAGGGTGCCTGTTACATAATCGCCGAAATGTCACTATAGTGACAATATATTCACACAAACTGCTAACTAACACTAAAATTGTCAAACCAAACGATTTATACACCAATTCGATTATCAAACATTGACGTTGATACGAAAAGTCTCACATTTCACTAAGGAAAATAAGGGTATAGACTAAAACATAAGCGAGGCCCAACGACAGTCCATCTAAAGTTTGTACGACCTATCCAATTCTAGTTTTCAAAAGATAAAGGCTGTAATTGATCAAAACTTTTTACATTTATTCCTTATGAAAGGAGGTGGAATGAAATATATACTACAAATTTGCTTGTTACTTGTTCAAAAAATTGTGAGTTCTAAAATCACTTAAAAACATTGTCAGTATATACGGGAGAAAATGAACTGCTGTTGCAACTAATGCCAATGAATATTAAGTTAGTCAAAATTGTTTGGAATTCTCGAGCAGTAACATATATTACTACCTACCCATTTACAAATTATTATAACTTTCGAATCGTGATACATACATAACTTTCGAAATGCTCAAATTACTTAATTTATACGGCAGTAAAGGCAATACCAAATATTAACTATTACGCTTGTTTGTGGCCGCATGAAAAAATGATCTTGAAAAGTCTCATAAAAACAGCTATGAGAAGCCCTTGAGAGGTATTACCGGTTTTACGCCGTGAATGTCTCTGAGAAATGTTATGATATGTGGATTGATTTAAAACTATTCCGAAAATTATAAATTCTACAATTATTCCAAATTATTTACACTTTGTTGACCATATGTACGGAGAAATAATTGAAACTGGAAACCCTTCAATAATTAACTTTCTTCTTCCCCAAAATGGTACACATCGAAATTTCACTATTTCATGTTGACTGTCAATATGTCCGTTCTGTGGAACTTCTTAACAGTCATAAGTTCATGAAATTCAAGTTACATTGAACGAAAATTGTTTATCACCATATTTCCCAAATATTTCATACTAATGTATGCCCTTTAAAAACATATCGACGAACACTCCTTACTTTCAAATTACTCTGCATGCTGTAAACGCTGGGGTGACTCCGATATCACGAAACACTGTTTAACTTAATATATATCACTGACAGTTAATAAAATTATACAAATACTATCCCAGCAAACACGCCACGTGTTCGCCACTATTCGCCTCGTGGCATTTTGGTGGCGAATGTGGTGAATGTGGTAAAAAGGTGGTAAGAACGTGATCATCACAACATTGGATATTGCCAAAACGTCATATAATCGTGGCCAAAACGTTGTCATTTCCGTGAGATTATTATATGTAAAATTTTATATAAAAAAGATTTTCTTCCATATCAAATTCATTTACTCATAAAAAAAAGCAGAAGGATAAAACCCAGAATCTGTGATTCAATTACGGAAGATGAATAACCCGCAGCATTATCTAATCAAGTAAAAAATAATATTAATATGTATTTATGACATATTAAAGGAAGAAGTAGCATAAAATTATTTATTTTTCCATTGTTATCGATGTTAGTGAATTTATAATAATAAAAGAAAATATTCAGCCGACGTTATACTCGATTATATAATTAAAATTAATTACAGACGAAGGGTACGTTTTTAAATTCATTGATGGAATCAGAAATCCATCAATCCGTTTTTAAATTCATATGAACGAATCGTAAAATATATATTTTTTACGATTCGTTAGGAAATCGAGCGCGAACGTTATTAAAAAGTTTATTTCCGTGTTTCTCATTCTTTATTTTCCTTTATGTTAGGAAAATGATTAGGAAAACAATCATTTTTCCTTCATATACGAAAACTGACAAATCTTGCTGATTCGAGCTTGAGCGGTTCTCGTTGTAGTCTCCTAGCGTGGTATTGGTCTCAATTGTATTTTACAGGAAAATCCTTGTCACCGTCCAATCAATTTTATCAAAGATGTTGGTTGTTCATCCGGAGCATTAGGTTTTACTATATGACCGATGTAGTGTATTTGTTGGGGGAAATCGTGTACGTTAAGTTATCCTTACTGTGAAGATAGTGACAATCTGGAGATTATCTGCAGTTTTAAGCTCAGCTAAGAAACGTAAGTGAAGCTTTTTGCCTTCTTTAGTAGTTATTAAATATTTAATAAGCTAATATTAATGCTTGCTTACAAGTGTTGGTAAAATTCTCGATGATTTACCGTGTTATCGAGAATGTTACCCAAGTGTTTATTTACGTTACTCAAACATTTTCATTTCAATTATTTGAATTAATTTAAGCCTTCTTAAAACTTAATACAGCTGTCAGTAAAAGTTGTATTTCACACTTGTTTGTACGTATTGCAATATCATGGGAAGTTTTATAAGAAGCAAATTTTAATTTAGTCATTTCTGTTTTATTTAGTGCAAGAAAAAGAGAAATTCCGGAACTTTAGTGTATTCGTTGAAGACTGATAGATTCTCAGACAGAATGATAGAATAATAAAGGTTTAAAGAACAAGATATGGGTTACAAGAAGAATTATCCTGGATTGAAGATAATAGTACTCGATCTTAGGATCCACGTAAGGCAGTTGTTCCACAAGAGGAAGACCTTATCCACAGCAGTAAAAGTGAATAACAAAAGTGAGTTAAGAATTGATTTCATTTTCAATATCACAGATCGTTTTGCTTCTCTTTTCTATATTAAGATTTCATTCCTATTCAGCTATGTAAAACTTAATTCATTGTAATATGTATTTATTCACAAATGTATTTGTATTAAAATAATGCATAACAATAAAAATTTTATTTACAGCATATTTTCTGGTGTATTCTTCATCTTTTACCCTTCTTTCAGTTTACTACTGAATCAATGACTACTCGAAGGAACTGTTAATTTTCTTTATGATTTATGCGGAATTTTCATGTGGAAAATATACATCTGAGATGTAACGAAACGGCAGTATTCCTAATCCAAATATTTGAATTTGTCTAAAGCTTTGATATGTTTTATCTTTTGAAATATCTATCAGGTACTCTTAATTTACCCCTTTAAAAAATTTATATTTATTGTTCTCAAAGCCTTTCAATTGGTTAATTTGGAAAATATGCAATGTGTTTTAAGTTAAGTACTTGAGTGCTCATTGGCTGCTTTCAGAGATGTCTTATATAAAGACCTTGAGATGCGATTTAAACTGAAACATTGTCTGAATAAATGCTGCAATGAATCTACTGTACATAGCACCTAGTAAAATGGTTTGAATGTCCCATGTCTTGCTTTTCCTTGTCTTAATCCTGAATTCAAGTAAAAGACCATTTTTATCCAAATTTTAGATAAAGGTATGAATCTTGGGTAGCATCCTGATATTTTTTCTGAAAGAAAGTATTTGATGCCAATGTATAAAATTTTATTTTTGTATGGAAAGGAGTGATCAATGCTTCATTTGCTATAGTTCAATATTTGACCAGCAAAATTAAATACAGCCGAATGTAATCGGGATTCAATTCCTTACTCATGTATTCTTACCCAAGTTTTCCAGCCTTATGCAACGTTTGCCATGGGCAAAACCCACATTTTAATTTACTTACATTTTCTTCAGACTGGGAAAACAGAAAAATCTTATTTCTGGTTGCTCGCTCGAAGATTTAAACCCCGCTACAACGCAACGAAGCTTCATCTTCAAGTTATTCAAACGCAGAGAAAGATAGAATACCACCAGACCAGGCGAGTCGATTTACGTTCACAGTGGAAATTCAAAAATGACTGTTTTTCTAGAGGCTTCTTCTTATTTTCCTTATTTATTCACTAAAACCGATCGAACCGCCTCCACTACATAATGTTGGAGAAAGCCTGCGGAGGCCAAAACTCGAACAAATGAACGCTTGTCATCCCGTTGCGACCAACTACAGTGTATAGATAGACGGCGCATGACGTCACTCCGGAATGACAAAAATAAGTTTCTCGATTGTCACGTGACTGGTGGCAAAATCGTGAGAAGCAAGATGGTGAAATCGTGTAGTGCTTTCGGTTGTAAGGAAAGATTCTGTAAAGGGAGCCCAATATCTTTTAACAGATAATGTTTTAACACCGATAAAGATTTCAGCTAATATAATTTCATGTATATTGTCGAATTACTCCAAGTGAAGATAAGTATTCCTCTGATGTCGTATTGACTGCCTGTAGCCGGGGTGCTATACGCCGAATCATTTTTTTCTTATAGCTTTAGTGATTTTATGATTGAATGTTTTCTAATATTTTTCCCTTGATATTAAGCTTTCCGTTGAATAAGGAAATGCGGGCAAAGTGGGTAGTTGCCTTGCGGAGGAGGAACTTTACCCCTACGGTCCACTCGAAGGTGTGCTCAAAGCATTTCGTAGAGGAGGACTTCGATAGAGAAAAGTTCGGTGGAAAATGGCTAATGCCAACCGCTGTGCCGTCAGTTTTCAACTTTCCTGCCCATTTAAAGAAGACGAAAACGCCGAGGACACGTGCTAAAAGGAGGGAGGTGAATTATTCCAACGATGATATGAGCCATATGCTCGCTGAACAAGGTGAGTGTGGGTGTTTTTTCTCTACATTTGCGCATTAGTTGCAATGGCTGGATTATAATTTCTTTTTTTTCCATTAAGGGACCTCGGCAGAAAACGTGCCGAATAGTATTATTTGCACCCTGGAGCAGAATTCCATTGATGAATCTAGTACCAGAGGTAAGTTCAGTGTTTTATATTGTACAAATTGGTCCTTAAATTCAATTCAATCTTTATTTCACGGGATTAAATCAATATACAGAAATGAAAGTGTGAAACAGCATAGCATAATGTTTTAAAAAACAAAGCATAAAATAAAGCATAATTTCCATATATTTCAGCTCAGAGCAGTTCACCGAGGATACGTCCATTACGTTTCCTGGGAGAATTTACCCCTGAGATATTGACATCTCCCTCTAAGGCCCATAAATTCATGGATATAGCACTGAGTCAGCGCTCCAATTACAGGAAGCAAATTAGAAATGTGAAAGCCAGAGAATCATGCCTTAAAACAAAAGTAATTAATCTAGAGAACTTACTCAATGATATTAAGAGTAAGTATAGTTTAAGCGATAATGCTTGTGCAGCTTTGCAGGTATGTACTTGTTAATTTTGATATTGTTTACAGTGTTGACATGCAATTGAGTAGAAGTAATCGGATTACCATTAACAATTACATTTTGGGTATTTTCTTACTTGTAATCATTACTTTAAGAAAAAGGAAGCTATACTTGTAATCTACTCCTCATTTATTTAGTTAAAGTTAAATGTCCGCATTATTTTAAAAACATAACTTCAGATTTTATTCTTATTTCTAGTGATATAGGAGGTGCCTTAAAAAGTTTGGGTATAATTATCTCATATTGTTGATTGATAAAGTTATTATCAAATGGCCGAGAAAATTTTTGGCTAATAATTTTATCAACAAATTAAAAGATTAAGTTAAAATGAAAATTTAATGAATGGTTGTTTAAATTTAGTTATTCACGTAACAGGAAAAATGTAATTTGTGGTTATGATTTTTCCATTCCAAAGCTCAAGGTGAATTGCCTAAGTAATTTACTTGTAATTGTAATAAATTACTTCTTTGAGAAGTCACTGATACCTGTAATCAATCACATTTCTTATTATTTAATTTGTTTACTTAAATTTTTCACAGTTATTTATTCCTAGTGAAGTTTATATTCATATTACATTATTATTCCTAAGTTCCGCACAAGAACTAGATAAATGACAGTTTGCCCATCTATGTTTTTTTATTCTGTGAATTTCCTATTCCAGATGTCGATGCCCACATGCCTGAAGGAGCTCATGAGCAGGCTAGAGAAAGGAGATACCCATGGAAAATATCCTCCAGAAGTAAGGAGCTTTGCGCTGACATTGCATTTTTATCGTGCCAAAGCCTATAATTATGTCAGGAGTACATTCAATCTCTGCCTGCCTCACCCTGCTACAATTAGAAAGTGGTTTTCAGGGGTAAATGGTAGTCCTGGGATTACTTCGGAGGCCATTAATGCTTTAAGAGCCAAAGCTGCTGAAGCAAGCAGCAGAGGTTCAAAGGTCTTTGGAGCCCTTATTTTTGATGAGATGGCCATCAGAAAGCATGTAGAATGGGATGGGGAAAAGTTCAGTGGCTATATAGATTACGGGACTAACCTAGACAACGACGAGCTGCCAGTGGCTAAGGAAGCATTGACATACATGGTGAATGCCATCAATGGGAATTGGAAAATACCGGTAGGGTATCACCTCATTGATGGTCTGTCTGCAGCAGAGAAGGCCAACTTGGTACTCAAATACCTGGAAGAAATCAATGAGACTGGAATCAAAATAGTGTCCCTTACCTTTGATGGTACGAGTACCAATTTTTCCATGGCCAACATGCTTGGTGCAGCCATTAATTCTACGAATCTCTCCCCTTCATTCAAACACCCTGTTACAGGAAGAGATGTTTGGATATTCCTTGACCCTAGCCATATGCTGAAGTTGGTCAGGAATACCCTGGCCAGTAAGGGAGTTATTGTGGATGAGTCTGGTGGCGTGGTTCGCTGGGACTATGTCATCCAACTGGAGAAGTTCCAGAGTGAGCAAGGCCTTCATGCTGCCACCAAACTTAGAGCAGAGCACATTCAATGGTACAGACAGAAGATGAAGGTTAGACTGGCTGCTCAAACCTTGAGCAACAGTGTGGCCACAGCTCTGGAGTACCTACAGGAGGATTTGAATGTAGCATCCTTTGATGGATGTCAGCCTACTGTAAAATTTATAAGATTTATTAATGACATCTTTGATGTCCTTAACAGCCGTAACTTGCTGAGCAAAGGCTACAAGTCCCCTGTCTCCACCAGGAACCAACAAATGATGTTTGAATTTCTAGATTGCGCAGCCAATTATGTCTGGCTTAACTGTAAGTGTCGGTGGTCCATCAATCCTGCAATCTAACAGGAAAACAGGATTCATAGGATTCCTCATATGCATCAATACTGTGATTGAGATGACGAAGTATTTATTTGATACTGGTGCGCTATCCTTCCTCTTGACGTACAAGATGAGCCAGGACCATTTGGAGACCTTTTTTTCTGCAGTACGCAGTCGGGGTGGTCATAATAACAACCCAACTTGTAAGCAGTTCAAGGCAGCGTACAAGAGGTTGTTGATTCACCACAACATAAAGATATCCACTTACGCCAATTGCCTTCCCTTGGATGAAACTAACATTTTGTCTGTGCCATCCATAAGCCATTCCAACCGGAATCCCCATATTGATGGGATAAACAAATTTATGGACAGGACAGCGATGATGGAGGATGTGGTTGCAGAGGATCATTCGTATGCACGGTTGCCTAATGTCTCTCAGTTAAGTGCATATGTTCAGGATGTGGTGGCATACATTGCTGGCTTTGTCCAGAGAAAGATGTTGAGAAAAGTGAAATGTGTGGAATGCCAAGAGGGTCTTTTGGTCAACCCTGAGAGCGAACACCATGTCCTTCTTCAAAGGAAAAACTTGGGTGGTCTGCAGGCTCCTTGCGGGGAGTTGCTAAAAATATGCAGAGTTGGAGAGAAGGTTTTTAGGGAGAAGGAATGTATGGGAAAGTTGAAGAGGAAGAACATTTTCCCGTCACTCATGGTGGAAGCTCTCAGAAATGTTAGAAGGCCATTTCCACAACTGAATGCCCACATCCTGAAGCAGTCCTTTGAAGAAAATCATGTGAACAAGCTATCACATGCTATACTTTATGAATATTTCTTCATAAGGCTGTACCATGTTGGGAAAAGCTTGGTGTCCGAGATGAGGAGAGACTACTCCAGGAGCTTGAACACCAAACTCATCCTATTCAAAGGGCACTGATGATGAAGCAGGTAAGGTCATTTACCAACTCTAAATATAATTATTTTCTAGGAAAAAATTATGATAGACTATAGCTGGACATAAAGTATTTTATGATGTTCATTTTTTTGGCAGTGCAATTTTTTCATTAGGACATTCCATTAATTATGTCCGATTGTCTCTATTTGTAGGTAGATGGTTGAATCATAAGGAGTTTTGGGATACGCATCAGGCAAATATAAACAGCACAGAAGCAGGTAAGGTCTTTTACCTTGTCTAATTATAAGTATATTTGAATGGAACAAATGTTGATAGAATATTGCTGGACATTAAGAATTTTATGATGTTCATGTCTTTTGCAGTGCAATTTTTTCATTAGGACATTCCATTAATAATGTCCTATTGTCTCAATTTATAGGCAGATGGTTGAATCATCAGGAATTTGGGCATCCACATCATGCAAATGTTAATGGAACGGACCATGTACTATGACATTTGGCCCAGAGCTTCTGCATTGAAGGCAAGTGATAGTTATTTTTTAATGGGTATTTTAAGTGCAATGTGTCTCTGATCAGGGTTAAACTTTCCCGAGTTTATTTTGTCTCAATCTCAGTTATATCGTCTTCCTTGTGTTATGTACAGTGGGGGAAACAATTATCGCAACACCAGTTGGCGTCAGAGCGCGGATTACGTGGAAACTAACTGAAATCACTCTAACTCCGACAATTCGGCAACTCTGTATAGAGGCAGTAAAACCGGGAATATTCAAAGTCAATACGAATGGAAAATAGACTTTTAGTTTCGTTTTTATATGCAGACATTTAAGCCTCACCTTCGCGAGATTTCCAAGTAGTACCTTTGCCTCATTGTCTTCATTTTTTGCCATTTATTATTCAAAGTTAGTCGTGATAAAAATAGTTGTGTAGAATGTCAATATAATACACTGGGAGATAGTTACAAACAAGATTGTTTGATAGCGGAATATCAGACGTTAAAATGAACATTTTGAGGTATTATTTCGCGAATTAAAGGTCTGAATACTAGAATTGTGATGGAATTGAATTCTTGCAAAGAGAATTCAACACTTAAAAATTCGAAATTAGAAACCACTAAGATGCATCCTATTCTTACCTTTCTATTTTCTCTCGAGCAGTGTAGTTTTCCACTGCTTAAGGTATTAGAAATATCCCTTCGATGAATCCAATCTAATCCGTGTGTTGAAGGAGTTCAACTTTTCCAAGAGCTTTTTAGCAATTAGAGCTTTTTAGAAATTAACGTTTTGATAGGAATTGACATCACTATTATTAACTTTTAAATAGTGGAATCGGTAATCAACAATTTTCAGCTCTATCAGGCTATATGTAATAGGGAGTAATATTTGTGTAATAACAAATGGTGTTTCTAATGAGACATCAATGCACTTTAACCATACTGACTGAAAAAATATAATAAATTGCAACGGTACCACATCTCTATTGATGTTACAGTCATTCATCACACCACTCATACGATTTTCCTCTTCAGTGAGTTTATTACTCTACAACAGTTAATTTCAATTTAATTTATCCAGAGCTGAAATATATTTGATTAATGAGCTAGAATGCAATCGAAATTATACCAACAATTGGAATCTTGGAATCAAGTAAACAATGATGATTCGGATGTCCGGTAATCAAACATTAGATATTCCGTACTAGCCTCCTAGTGTAAACATAATCACACATTTCGACGAATTACAGGTGCCCCACAGATCTTACACTGTAAAACGGCCACACTGAAAATAATACTTGCGGCAGCATAATCTAAACATGTATTTAATTTCCAAAAGGCCGGTATTCACTTCTCTACTTTCTCCGTAGCGATGAATAAAATTTTCCGCTTCCAATTTGATCATATTGGTTTCCGTATGTTAAAATACTTCTCAAGGCTACTTAGATCCATATGTCATACGCCATACTCAGCTATTGTTCGCTGATTTTACTAAAATTTGTGTGCACTTTACGGACTCTTCCGAAACACATTCCCAACCCCTCTCCCTCCATGAAGACCGTAGTTTTAATGTCGTTTACTACATTTTTTGCGGTTTAGATGCGAATAGATTAGAGAATAGAGCGAATATACGCAGACAAAGTTATTCTTTAATTTAGCAGTAGAAGTAGTAACTAACACCCACTTAAATAGGCAAAAGGGTCGGCATGAGCTTAGCCCCAAAACATAGAAAAATTGCAATGGTGAAAAAGAAAAATTCACTTAAAAAAAAGATAAAAGTTGTTCGAAAAAGGAAACCATGTTTTAATGTGCGAACTGAGAGATCTAAAAATAATAATAGTAAATTGCAAGAGCTTACGTAATAAACAGGTGGAATTCTTTAACATTACGATGAGAACTTGCGCGGATATCATACTAGGAAAAGAGATGCTTAAGCGAAGATATTACTCTAAGCGAGATATTTCCCCCGATTCTATGATATACCGAAAATATGACTATGTAGATCTAGCGGTAGAGGTTTTATAGCAGTATGGACTCATTTAATTAGTTAGCGCAATGAATTCGTAGAAAATATCAGGAGCGAAATCATTTGGTGCTCGATTCAAAGACAAAACGGAAGTAAGATTAATGTTTGTTCTTTGTGTCGTCCTCCCGATGAAAAAATGGGTTGTATTGTTGATTTATCCGAGGCCTTACAGAAAAATGGCGAGAAAATAAAAGATCCAATCATCGCTGTAGGAAGAGATTTTTATCTAACCAATATTCATTGGGATAATCTAAAATTCTCCAGCACTAGCAGTGGGAAAAAAATTCACGAAAAACATCTTACTTTTTTGTTGCATGCTTTCGATCAGGTAAATATGACGAAAACTCGAACGAATTGTGCGAGGCAAGGTATCAATTTAGATTTACTAGCCACTTCCCAACCACAAATAATAACTAGCCTCGCTGTAGTTGACGGTACAGTCAGACCATGATGTCATAATGGCAGGGATGAAAGTAGTAGCGGTTAGATCTCTCAAGCCGGTGAGGCAAGTGTATTTAATTCGCAAAGCAATTATTTCTGAGTTTAAGGTTTTATTTGAACGAAGGCTTGGATAATTTTTTACGCTTTTCGGGTGAAAATACAGTAAATGGTAGTTGGGTAGAGTTTCTACGGATAATCAAAGTAGATTTAGTTAAATTTGTTGTCTAAATAGTAGGTGAGACGAGGAAGAAGTTTGAAGCGTTGCATAGGAGTCATTCACTCGCGATTGAGAAAACTTAAACCGTGCGGTGAGATCCATGAGCTTGGTGATCAAAACTATAGAGAAGTGCAAAAGCTATTTGAGGAAAGATCACGAAAAGAATACCAGGAATATAGATCTCGAACCCTGTTAAAATCACTAGTTGGCGATTAGAAAGAATTTTGGACATAATTGCGTGAGACTCGTGGTGGTCAGTTTTCTATGCATGTGGAAATTCACTGCAACAGATTGATAGGAAATTCTATCAGAAATCAATTAATGGGGTACTGTCCCAATGTCGTGGAAGAAATTAAACGTCACTCCGGGGCCTAAGAATGATCAGATTATTATGGGTAATTTTCGTTAACTTCGAATTTCTACAAAATAATAGACAATATTATAGCAAGCTCTATTATTCAGTTTCTTATCGTAAAGATAGGAATCATTCGGATCCAACACGGATTCCATAAAGGTAAATCTTGAAAGACGCACCTAGAGTTTTTTGTGAATGATGTAAACAAAGCGTAAGGATGTTAGATATCATCCAAAAACGTTATTTCCACGCAGCAACAAATTTCGCTACAACCCTTAGTGTTAGTACGCCACACAAAATATCTGAGTGTCACGTTTAGCTGTAGATTATCCTTGAAAGAACATATAAGAGATGCGATAGGAAAAGTGAATAGAATGCAAAGATTAACTAGTAGATCGTTGAGGGGATGTTCATCGTGTTTCAAAGAAAAAAACTCATATTCCTCTTATTCAACCTAGCCAAACGAGAAAATACTGTTTCGCGATTACACTGATTATTACTTTTATATTGCAGTTCGTGTACGGCATTTGTTTGATTGGTTGTATACGATACGATTTGTACAGAATTGCCTTATAAAACGGTGAGTGTTACTCAGATGATGCAGTACGCGGGATGATAATCATTAAGAGATAGAAGACTAATTCAAAGGATAAATTTACAAAGTAAGTTCAGAGAAATTTGGTTCTCAAATGATGCAATCGATATAATGCGACCTCCCTGTTGATGTGGGCAGCTCTGATACTGCGAGGAAGATTAGATAAATAAATGCTAGAAGGAATCGTATCAAGAATTCATATTTTCCGCGCATGATACTCGAAAGAAATTGATTAGGAAAATAGAGTTAAGGTGCCTGTACCCCCTACCACACGCCGAAAGGCGGATTGAAGGTTTTTTACATAGACATATTTTTATGGTGTTTTTTAGTTGTCGACTTTTTAACTCAATAATCAGAATATATCGTATTTATAAAACAACATATAATTTAAGAGGAAAAATTCATCCGTCTCCGCTACGATTGGTCTTCGGTTTCCTTCAAAGTAACTGGGTTGTCCAAATTGTAGTGCTACCTCCAAAATACTTACGTTTCAATATCATCTCCTAAATCACTACTACTAATTTATTTCTTCTCTCATTCAATAACAGTTAAAGGAAAGTTTAATTAACCTTCCTTTGATTTCAAAAAAACTCTCAAAGGCACTCGAAATTAATATTTACAATAAAAAAACCTTACACCTAGTAAAATAATGACAATAAAAGAGAAAATGGCCCTATCATAACTGGAAATCCAAATATCAGTAAGGATTATTATTCATCATTATTATTCAATTATTAATTTTACAAACTAAAATCTCAAAAAGGTTTTAATTTTGCCATATATCTGTGAACATATCCTAGTTTTCTATGTATTTTAGTTTTTTTAAGAATTTAACATATCTTCTATCATGTAGCGTGCATGAATATGACCCTGAAATGTAGAAATGTTTTCGCTCTTTCTACTGTCTATAACCCTCTCCCTCATAGACAAATCCTGGCTGCGCCCCTGCGACAAAGCAATCATTAATTATCATCTATATATTCATGTCCACATTCGATAGAATCCGTAGATTCTTACACATAGATGATTATGAAAAAATGTCAGCTCCGCCATAGACCTTCATCCCCGTAATGTTACTCAATTTTCATGTTTTTAAGAGAGGGAGACTATTTAATATAATTTAGAGCAAGTGGAAAATATTTATGTGTATTCGTATTTATCTCAGGCTCGGTAACAGTGTGCACATATGCACTATGATTAATAATCTAGAATTATATTGGAATCAAGACAAATATAGGATGATTAGTAATATATCCATTCTCTTTCATTCTCCTCTTTATGATTCAGCCTCATAGACATAGAGCTATCCACTTCTTCATTGGAATTCGCTCCAGGTGAGAAGATCTAATAACCGACGGAAGCTCTTCGAAAGCTTTATCGGTTCAGAACCAAAAGACGAAGTAAATGAAATTTTAGTGCAACTAAAGACCTAATCGCGAACTCTGAGAAGCATCGACAAAACGTTACAGGGAGGTAATCACAAAACATTATAACTTTTGGTCGCTTTTTTCCCAAGACAATAAGAGAGGCTGGTAGAGTAGATTACGTGATGATGGTTTATTACAACCCCTACCATACCCATCCAGCAGCTCGCTGGGTATATATATAAATCTAAATGCATATAATTGGTTTGGAACTATCGCCGAAAATTGGAAAGTGAGAACCCGCAAATTGTCCTGATTGTAGACGAACAATGAATATGCATAAGAATGTCAATAGTTCTCAAGGCTTTTTTTTAAACGTAAAAATGAAAAATATTCGCTTGCGCGGTGCGCTGGTTGTCCGTCTATCGACGTGCTGACATAAATGAAGAAATAGTGGCCAATAAGCCTAAGTAAGCCCGAGCTCCTTGCCTTACGACCGGTTTGTTGTTGCGAGTGACGCATAGGCTTTCGAAAATCCGCTGCACTGAAAGCGAAAGGTTCATCGTACTTCCAGAAATCAGGAGGCCCTGTCAAATACCTCTAATTGTGGAAAATGAGTCAAAGGACATTGTCTTTCAGCGAACGACCTCGAATTCTTCGTAGAAGAGGAATTTCCACTGACACACGAAACATGTTCTTGACCGACAATTGGTGATGAATCGGTTCCGAATCTTTCATATCCAATGGTTATTTTTCCATAATGAATTGCATCTCTCTGGTAAATATATATATTCATCATATATGTGGAAATCATATCTTACATTCGTTCATTTCCCGAACAAGAGAAGTTTAAGATAAAAAACTCATTTAACTTAAGCGGAATTCGAGCTCGTGCCCTTCCTATGCCAATAATATGTGTCAGACAGCTGCAAAATCACCTCTTAATTAGCAACTACATTGTTATATTTATGACACTTCCAAACAATCTGAGGAGTCCATTTTAGCAGCTTATTAATAATTTTATTATGGCAGCATAATCCTGGATGATTAACTTAATAAAGTCAGACGTTCATAAAATACGTATCAGTACTAAAAACTTGGGTTGTTTATTAGGAAGTCTTTGTTTACTAAAATACGCTAATGTAATAATATTATTTGTGAATATTTTAACGAGTGCAATAACATCTAGTTTCCTTAGCATCATGGTGAGGAAGGAGCTTTGAATTAGCCAGAGGATTGTTTCTACTGGACGACTGTAAAATGAGGGTCCTGAGTCTAGCTGATATAGGCACGAAAAGGAAAAATATACCTGGCACCTACAATACTTGCTTTGGAAGTGCTCGACATATGGTTAAAGCTTTTCCACGCGAGGTAATTCATTTCAACGTTTGTTTTGTATTGGCTCCTGCAATACTTTGAAGGGATCAACTTGTGGTTAAAGACTTTCCTCGCGAATTATCAAAACCTTAATGCATTTCTTTGTGAATTTCTCCGCGCGAAGGCAACACAATTGACTAATGACCAAGGTCACCGAGCTCCCTGTTACAAAAGGTAAGACAAGTCCGATATATGCGCAGAAATTGTTCGGTTTTTATGAAATCATGTTTGTTTTAACTTTGGAATTGGTATTTTTCCTTTTAACTCCGGACGGACAATGATTTCATGTATTATAGGTGACAAATGGTGTATATAAATTTATATTACGAATTTCCTTCGTCTGCATGATTAAGTCGGCGAAAAATTATATTCCGTAGACAAAATACAAATTTTACATTGTGTCATAGTTAGTAACTCAGTAATCGCTCTAACGAGTTCTTGAATTCTAATTGCTGAATTGAAAACATAAGACTTGTAATCAAAAATCCTCCTCGGAATGTGTATCACAAATTATGAATATCCTATGTTTGAACTGGACGTTTGAAGAATTACATTTACATTGATACCCAGCAGGCACCCGTAAGTCGTATGCTCGAGTGAGAAACCAAACTACCAATATAACGCCTTATTAGGGCACAAATTATCCAGAAAAAGAGACAATTATAGGCCATCTGTTCTCGCTATAATCTCGCAAAACATCTTTTTCCTCTAGACTCCAAAATTCTCGTTCTCTAAAGGTGAGAATCGCCACATCGCGTATTCCTACTCCAATCCCACTTATTTCTTATTGCTACGCATTATGAAAACCGAATAGTATTCTTCACATTATTAAGAATTAAATTTCAATTATTGTCCATGTATTTTATTGCATAAAAGATTGAAATTGGAATAAATATATATTTAACCTATCGTTCTATAAATACGATAACTATCTGTGAAAGAGAAACGCCGAAATAAACGTGACGAACTCGGGGAGAGATCGCGCGAAGGCTCTAAGAAGAGTTCGAAAGAGAGGAAATTTGTGTATGTTCTAGGCTCCGACTCAAATATTACCGCTTTTCGAGGCTTTCCTCGGTGTTGCCAGTCAGTCACAGAAAGCAGAATTCCAAATAGTTTTTGTGAAAGCCACTGAAGCGCTCGCAAAGTGTTGCGATCATTTTTTCCGCCACTGTACATTATACATAAATATTGTTGATGTAACATAAAAGTATATTATTACTATTATTACATTAAAGTATATTATGACTATTTCTAGTTGTACCTCAATATATACTTATTTATTATTATTTGCTATCATGAATTATTGCTTTGACAATTGTTGGTAATTTTTTGTCACTTTTGGGAAATAAATTTGTTCCAAAATTAAGGAGCACTGTAGTAATCATTTAAACCTTCCAATTATATTATCCTGTATGCTTAATCAACTGTTTCCATTGTTTTATTGTCGATTTTAAACATTTGTAGAGGTTATCTTACCCTATATAACTTCAACGTAATGAAAACCCAATAGGAGTTTATGACAAGTTTTTCCAGAAAAGACTTCAAATATTTCATTTCCTGTTATGTTGCAACATTGTGACTTCCCATTTGATACATGGATAGCCACAATAGTTACTTATGGAAGTAAGCCCTTAAAGGACCAAGGGAGGGCTAAAAAATGTCCACCACCTTCCTTTTCAATAGTCTCAGAACTTAATCGTGTTATACAGTCTTATAACTTCATTACATTGTGAAATATAGGTTGTAATATATTGATGCATTTTGAACGTTTTTTTTCAGCAATGTCATGAGAGCGGAAATAGGCGTTGGACACAAAATGACCCTCCCTTGGTCCAACTTGCAACATATTTTTTAACCAAATAGAATCATATATTTTTACAAATGGTTTTTAATTTTTTTAATTATAACTTGTTGTTGATGTATAAGCATAACTAACGATGATTTCCAAACTTATTTTCCGAATTACAGCTTTTAAGCCGGTACCATAGAGAAGAAGCTTTATCATATCTTCGTCTTTGATGATTTTTTTTTAAATAAAAATTTCACTACTTTTATGGCAGTAGTACAATTTTTAGCAACGAAAATCATACTAAGAAGTTTTAAAAAATCCAAGAAGGCAATTGCTGAAGATATATTATGTTTCTTAACTATTTCATCGAAAAAAACTAAGGCCGACAATTTTTGACCCTCCCTTGTTTCGCGGAGTAACCAAAAATATTTTCTTCTTCTTATTCAATGTTCATTGCCGGCAGTGGTAGGTCCTACGTTTTTCTGGGAGTTAATACAACCAGTTCGTAAATTATATTATTTGTGGTTAGCAATCTGTTGTTTGTAGTGCGTTACTCGCAGCGAGCCGTTCATACGTTATCACACAACTTGGATCTAAGTATTCTCCGGTACAAAAGCAGTACGTACCATAACTATGTTATGTTTGTGCCTGGCCATGTATTTTTTGCAGATACTGACTGTTTTTACAGTTAGTTATTTTCATTAGAAATAACGTCTCATCTCGCTGAAAGCAAACGACGCACGGTGGGATTTCAAACGCCGCCATTAAATTGCCCCCAGTCACGTGACACTCCGCCACGGTATGTTTGTCATGCGCTCTCCCGTAAGGGGAAGGCGCAAATCGCCATCTATATATTACAGATCTAGGGTTGCGACAAATATAGCCACAGCAAGGGAAAGACACGTTCTCATTTGTTTTAATTTGGCCTTCGCCGTTTTCGCCGCTAAACCCCCCTTGAAAATACACTGTGTCAAATTGTTGGCGCTGCCTGTCTCAGTGTGCGAGAGAAAGAGCAAATTTTGAATTTTCTCTCTCTCCCTCTAATTTTCCTCAGCAGCTGTAGGTGTACCACTTTAATGTTGAAAATGTTGCTCAGGAACCCTGAGAGTGGTCAGAAGTCTTAGAACTTAGACAGAAATATTGATAAAAACTGAAAAAGTTACAAAATAACTTAAATTGCTTTCTGGTAATAAAAATCTATATAGAAAAAGTTCTTAAACTGTATAAATTAACTATGCAATAAGAATATAAGGTCTTTTGTAATCTGAATCTCAAATTTATTTACATACTGAAATTATTTAAAAATGATATAGCAAGAGTACCTAAAATAATGCCAAAGTAAATTAATACACTCCATAGAGAGCAAAATCACGCATAAACGTAAACATAATTGCGGAAGGAGAACAATATATACCTTAAGAAGTTGGTGTGTTGGCAAACATGTAAATGCGAAAGCACTAGGTTTTCCCCATTACAAATGTAAATATTGATATTCGCTGTCGACTAATGTCAATCGCTCTTTGATTGATTGATTTCATTTATCTGAAGAGTAATTTTGCAAAAATGAGCTTGCGTTGTAAGGTAAAGGGCTGCACTTCTGTGAGTAGTCAACCAGAAGTAAGATTCTTCTCATTTCCTACTGTAAAACAACTGTAAGTAAAATAATTTTAAAGGAACATTACTAAACCATTAATAACCTTTATCTGATGTCGCACGATAACAATTCTGTTTGATCATTTCGTTAACTGTAGTTCAGAAGAGGTATAAGTTAATTGAAATTAGCTGAATATGTCATTATAATGACATATTTAGCTAATTTCACTAATACATAATGCCGTATCTCCGCGACATTAAAATTATTATCATAATCCTGTTTTAATAATCTCAGTCATGTCAATTGGTCGGGCGACCATCTTTATTCTCCGTAAATTTACGTATGTGATAGAATTATGGGACTCTTTTAAAAATGTGAGATAGCAATGAAGGAGAGAAAAGGAAAGCAAAACCCCCCTTTCGCCGCATCCGAAACCATGGTTTCGTTGGGGATATTTTATAAATTCAAAGCATATCAATCATGCTTTTTCCATCGTTCAGTGACGAGTTTCGGATATATATACATTCGTTTTTGATTTTTTGGTTAACTAATGATCATTCTAAGAAACGCAGAATTTTACTCTGTAAAAAATCCTTGGTAAATTTCTAGCTGACTGTGTGAAACTAGAAATTTACCTAATCCTTTTCACAACAAAGGTCAACTGGCCTAAAGGGTGAACGTAAGGAATCCTTTCAGTAGTCACGGTAGGAGAAGGTGATGTCATGTTAACAAGAATGTTTTTCAGTATTCTCTCATGTATCTGAAAACCCTATTTACATCTAATTACAGGATTTTAATTACTCATATAAAGCTAGGGAGAACAACTGTCATGGCAGATTCATCAATGCTTTAACTTAAATGTCAATCAGTTCTTTTACTTCACCCTCACATCAACAATTCTATGTTTTCTTACAATTTATGTTTTCAATTATTTATAATGTTAGAGCTGTCAAATATTTGAGAGATACAAATTTCTTTGCTTCCATCTTGCATGACACATTTATGCAAACATATTTAAAAAGCAAAAACTCTAGAAGTCTATGAAGAAATAACAAGATGTTAATATTCCAACTTCAATCTTAGCCATTGATGTGGGATTTTCATGTGTTTCTCTGAATGGTTGCAAGTTCTCCGAAAAATTAAGTTTGTAGAACTAATTTACAATTAATGAAATGGAAGTATACAAAATTTCTATTATAGCTATGTCCCCTTAATTCATTTGAGACATATTTTGGATCAACTACTTCCCTTTGCATGATTTTAGGTGGAAGGAAAGATACAGCTTCTGTGATTTACATACTTATAAAATATTAGTCCGCAAGATTGTTCATTGCTGCTGAAGTGTATCGATAAGATTTTCGAGTGGTGTCAAATTAATCTCATGACAGTAACTGTAATAAAATGCAATGTAATTTCCTTCACTTGCAAGAAGCAATCCCTTACTTTTCATTACTTAATTAATGATGAAGTTATTCCAAGAATTTCGATTGTGAAAGACCTAGGTGTTTATTTCGATAACTCCCTGACATTCAATGCTCATATTGAACATATTGTATCAAGATCACTGCGTATGTTAGGTTTTGTTAGCAGAACAGTCTCTGATACAGAAAATATTTATTTGCCTAAAGTTCTGTACACTTTGCTTGTCTGTCCTATACTTGAATATATTTCTATTGTCTGGAATCCATTTTACAATTTTAATATTATTCTCAACGAAAGAGTGCAAAATAAGTTTTTAAGTATTGTAAATTATTATGCTGAATTTATAAGTAAATATACCTATTGAATTGAAACAATGTTAATATTGGATACTCACCCTCTATCTGTGAGAAGGAAACTAAATGATTTAATATTTTTGTATAAACTATGTAACAATATGATAAGATGCACCCATTGCTTGAGGAGTATTAGTTTTAACTGCATGGCTACCTCAACAAGAAGTCACAGTTTTTTTATTTCAGGTTCTGTTGAAATAATGTTACATTTAATAATCTCGTTTCCAAGTTACTAAGATTATGTAATAGTGCTTCATGTGTAATTGATAGTGATATATTTTATGATTCATTACATATCTATAAGCAGAAAATGTTAACATATTTTATGTTAAAATGCTACCAAAATGCTTGCAGATAATAATTATATAATTATTGGCAATATCGTGCAATATTGATCACTTTTCCCTCTTGTTTCATTTTTCTCATTTTTGTCTTGTTTATTTATTATCCATTAGTTGAATCACTACATTTTAAACTTTGTTATTTAAAACATTACTTCCTAAGGCATTACACTGTGCTGTTTTATACTTTGATTTCTGTGTATTGGGTTAATACCACGAAATATAGATTGAATTGAATTGAATAATTCATTTGTACCTAGAAATTAGTGAAGTGTTACTACTGTGCTGAAAGTATTTCTTCAAATGTTATAACTTCCCTTTGTTTTTTGATGAATTTATTACACTATTGTCTTTGTTTGTACTTTCATAGTATATGTTTTTTTATTTCAGCTGCAACCTTTGGGTAGCAATCTATCGGGGATAGAATTTAATTGTCAGACTATGGAATGTCTTGCCTTGCACACTGCACTCCCCGCAAGAAGCCTTACCTTTATGGGAGGGAAAAGGCAGAGGAGTTGAGGAAATTAAAGGCAGTGAATCGGAAGCTCAAGGCCAAAGTAAGTAGCTCCAAGGCTTCAGGAGAGCATCAATTAAGTATTGCTGACTTTTTGAATTCATTCCTCTCCGAACCTGCAGCAGCCTTGCTCAGCTGCCAACTTCGGAGCTCAAAAAAGAAACCAAAGGGCAGGAGGTGGACAAAGGATGAGAAGGTAGTGGCTCTAACCATATACAAGAGGAGTCCAAAATGTTGTAGATATCTTAGATCTATTTGGGCACTCCCTTGCATCAGAACATTGCAGCGCTTCTTAGGTTCATCCCCATTCTCCATAGGAATTCATCACAAGGCCCTCGCTAATGTGGTGCAGGCATTAGCTGACAAGGAGCCTTGTAATCGATTATGACTGCTCTTATTCGACGAAATGTCAATAAGACAGCATTTCAATTACAAGGCGTCCAGTGACACCATTATAGGCTTTGAAGATCATGGCCCTTTGGGAAAGAGCCATAAGCCTGCAAAGTATGCTTTGGTGTTCATGGTGCGTGGGTTGCTTCAAGATTGGAAGCAACCCATTGCTGCTTTTTTCAGTGGTTCACCTACAAATGCGGAGAGGCTTAAAGGCATATTAGAGCTGGTGTTGAGAGAAAGCAGTAAGGCTGGCCTTCAAATAATCTCCACCGCTTGCGACATGGGCTCAAATAATGTCAAAGCTATGAGGATCATGGGTTCAAAACCTTTTATTTATCTTGCGGGTCAAGATTATATAACTATATTTGATCCTCCACATTTGTTAAAGTCTACTAGGAACTTATTCCTAAAGCATGACATCCGCTTCCCCGTAGAGGTAGCAGTGGAGGGTATCACAGTGAAATTTCCTGGAGTAGCAAAGTGGAAGGACTTAAAGGAAGCTTACGAATGGGACAGAAGTATAGAGTATAGAACTTTGTGAAAGCTGTCTTCAATTCACATTGAACCTAAGATTAGGAGACTTTATTGTACTGTTACATAGGTTTTTTGTGAGATTTTTGAAATATCATCAAGACAATTTCATTTTGGGAGATTATTTAAAGTTTGCCCTTTCCATTTTTGTAGGACATAGATCTATAGAAAGACAAATATGTTGCTATTTATGATGCATTTGCTGATTCCGTGTAAAGCATTACTTAAATTCATTCACAGGGGCGCAGTAAACTTTGAGTCAGCATCGCAGCACAGGTTTTCAGCCAAGCAATGTCTACTTTTCTGATGGTTGGATATTCAACTGGTCTGTATATTTTTTAATTACAATACTGTATATGCATTCTTGAAGTAATGAAGTAATTCATTACCTTACATGCCCATAACAGGAGTCCTTTCAACCTCGGCGCTGGCAACATCTAGATTTGCCCGGCTACTAGATAATATGTTTGACTCGTTGAATGGAGGAGATCGGTTGGATAAGGGTCATAGGTGGAAAGCCACCAGGACATCAGGGCATTTCGAATTCTGGAGAAATGCCAAGAATTTGGTTAACTCCTGGGAATTCTTGGAGGATTCGGATCCAGAGGTGCCTGATGCCAGCTGGCCTGCTATGCGGCAACCTCCAACAGTAACTGGATGGCTGACCACCTTGACTGCCATAGAGTTAAAATGGGATAAGATAAGCTCAGTGAAGAAAGTAAAGCTATCTACACGGCGGGTGAACCAGGATCCCTTGGAGAACTTCTTTGGCTGCATCAGGGGTCAGTGTGGATCCAACAGGGACCCCACTATCACATCATTCATAGGTGCATGGAAGACCTGTATCTTCAATGGCCTTGCCATTGAAGGATCTATTAGAGGAAGAAATTGTCTTGAAGATGGTGCACATCTTTTGAACAATTCTGATGATTTGGTAGAGGATAGACATGATGGCTTGGCTTCCAGCAGTCCCAGCACCACTTCCGCAATTCCAGATGAGGACATTTCCCATCAATGCAAGGGCATAGCAGACCTCCTTCGCCTCGTTGCTGGTGAAACTCTTAGTAATTCATCATGTATGGATTGCAGAAAAGGTAAGATATAAGATTCATGTTTACTTCCACTTTTTACATATATTACAAAAATATTGATGGATTCATGCAAAAGAATAAGAAAGTAAAATGGAAATAGAAGTACCTATTAAGAAAAATTATGTCGGATTTCTCAAATGTATCACTATTTTTTTTAAAACCTCATTCCCGCCAGGTTTACATTGCATTATTCTCCATTTTTGCCTATCACTTGCCACAAAAATTTGAGTAGCATACATTTTCTACATACTTCAATGTGTCGTTTTCAGGTTTGGTGGAGATCATGCCACATGAAGACCTTGCCTGGGATTATCTGTTTGTGGAAACCAAGGGAGAGGAGCAGCATTTCTCTTACCCAAGTGAAAATTTGGTTAAGTGCTTCACTCTCTGTTTGAATTACACTACTAATCTCCTTTCCAACAATCCCCCTATGCAAAATTATTGCAAAAATATCAGTGAACACATAAATGACAATGGTTGGTCTGGATTTCTTGAGCAATGCAGAATTCACCAGGACTGGATGAAAGAACAGCTCATACAGAGAACTGTAGAGAATTGTATCACATACTGGTGTCAACAACAAAATCTACAGATCAAAATGAAAAGATACGCTGCATTGACACCTTCGTAGAATCCTCCTGTTAATTTCAGTTTACTACTTTCTTTATTAATCCAGTGAAGGAATTCTACATTAAGTTTACAGTTTATTATTAGTTACAGTTCATTATTTCATAGGGTTCTTGCTGTTTCTTTGTTCTTTAGAGTGAGGAGTTAAAGGATGTATTTCCTCAAGTCTTTCGTGGTAACCAATTGGGAAAGGAACAGATGACCTCACCCCTTCTTCAAGCTTATTCTTTTATCCAAGTATCCATAGTTTTGACTTCATTTTCGGACTACACCTTCACCAATTCACAACTTTCCTTTTCGAGTTTACTGAGTTATTAGTTAAGAGTTCTTATGTTTTGTTGACTTGAAATAGAGATATGTATAGTTTTCTATAGTGATCACAAAGTTATGATAATGAATATTGTACAAAATTTTAAGGACAAATGAATTGGTAAACCACTTCTTTGTTTTGCTGAAGCATAATAAACAGGCAAAGCTTTCAGCGTTCACTAGAGGAGAATGGAAATCATAGTTTCCAAAGGTAATACATTTTCGATTCAATGTTATCATTAGATTGACTACGATGTATGTTATTTAAACTTTTAATTTTTCCAGTTTGTTGAGTTAATTATCTTTATATTTATACAACAGGGAATGAGTACCCAAAGCATTGCATTTGGTTCTTCATGGAATTACCTGGTGGATTACCATTTATCCAATCTGATAATCTCAGAGAGAAGCTCTAAGAAACACTGTTCTTGGGGTTTTAGACGAAGGAAGCACTCTAGAATCAGCTGAAATACTAAAAATAATTAAGAAGGTATCTGCATGATTTACTTAAGAGCTTTTGAATTTCTCACTTATCAAAAAGTGAAAATATAACACATCACTTCATTTAAAATTTTCAGGGTTATGCTGGAAGTTGCACCTCATCATGGCAATAAAGTTGGACATATAGTTAAAGGTTGAGCTAGGGTATTCAGCAGTTATGGATGGGGATGAAATAACAAATTTTTTATCAACATTACCCATGGCTAATGTTTGTGCTCCATTGGAAGGCTTACTTAATTCTGTGTAAGTAAGTAGTGCATGCTGTGAATGCCAGTAGCTATGGGAAGTGCCCTTGCTGAACTTTTACAAGGTAGACTAAGCCCTACCACACTTGCTTAATGCTCAACTGGATTTGTAAGGGGAAATCAAGTCTGGTTCTAATGCTGTCCATTATCTGGAATTAGCCCATGACGGACTGCCCTGTGAAACTCACTTAGTGATGTCGTAGTAGTGCCACCTGTACTGCCCAGGCAGGTGGTTGGCAACAGGAGTACCTTGAAAAGTCTGTTTTAAAAAATCACTATCTCTTTTCATTTGGAGTTGAAAGACTTTGTTAATTGATTTTCCTACCAAATGAAAATAGCATGTTAAGAAACATTTTATTGGAGAATGCAAATGATAAATGTTAGTCTTCATCTAAAACAAAATTTTAGATTGAAAGCCACTCTCAACTTCATAATGAAAAAGCTACTTGATTAGTGCTTCATGTTGCACTACATTTATGATTGTACTGCATGACATAAGCAGAATGCTATCGAATATCCAATAGCTGCTAATCGTAAATATTACAGCTATAAAATTCAAGTTAATCTGAGGACTTCTGATTTCGTTCTTACATTCAAACCGCTGTAGATTCTATCACCATAGATTAACAAAAACTTAGCTACCATGAACTTCTCCGCTATTTCTCTGTGAGGATAGTGAATTGGTAACTTAGCAACTCTGTCAAATTTCCTAATTCTCTGTTAACTCTATACTTATTGAGTTTTCACCAACCATTTCTATCTCTTGTCTGAGACATGACTGTATTTCAGCATTCTATTCTTTACGGTGATTAACTTACTGTTGAATTTCTCCTTCTATAAACCTAACTCCCTGGATGATTGTGAACTCTACATTCAAAGGATAGAGGAACGAATAAACACATGTTTGCTATTTGAAAAACAAAGCCAAGCTCCCCATGCTTCATTACTCACAAAGTTCACAACAAGAAGCCAACAAAAGCAGCACTATAGACTATATATATTCTAAACAAGTGATAATTGGAGAAGTCCTTGTGTTCCCTAGTTAAGAATTCCTCCTCTCTTGTACATCCCCTGGCTCTCCAATGGCATCTTCCTCCATCACTGGTTCCTCAGGAATGCACTACTAATTGATCCATGTCAGCCTCTCCCTCGGATGGATGATTTTGATCCTCCTCCTTACTCCCTTCAATTTCTCCGAATAATGAAAGCTTCCCTGTGACCTGTTGAGACCTTCCTTCTTTACCTGGGCAGGCTGGAAACTTGTCTTCAATGAAGACAACATCATGGGCATGTGTCAGCTTATCAGGGTTATTTGAATCCAACAGTCTATACCCATTTTCCTCTAACCATTAAGAAATCGTGTTGATAACACATCAACTGTAGGGAATCCAGCAGTGTTTCCAATTGGTAAGTTTAAATGTTTATGACAGATTTAGCCATTCTCCCTTAGTGAAACCGACCAAATGAAACAATTAGGAGTTGGAGGGACACTGAAAGTAAATCTGATGCATGTGTTTCTTCTTTAATAGGTCCAAGATGTTATAAGCAATAAAGGAATTGATATGGATAACACATCAACTGTAGGGAATCCAGCAGTGTTTCCAATTGGTAAGTTTAAATGTTTATGACAGATTTAGCCATTATCCCTTTGTGAAACCGACCAAATGAAACAATTAGAAGGAATTATTGAGACACTGTGAAATATATACTATTTTTTTATTGACAGGTTTCGTAGTTGTAAACTGTGAAATGTTTTACCAGGAAATTATCATCATCATGGGTTACGTTTCTTGTCATCCTGTTGCTATTGTTCTACTGCTTTAATAGAATAGAGAACACCTGAGTAACAGACATGATTATTAGGGAAAGAATGCTATCCACCTATAATCCAACTGTGATGCAGTATCAGTCATTGGTTATCATCAAGATGTATCAAAAGAAATTGGAACACTTCAGTTTTAAATCAATTATGTTTACTATTCTAATCACATGATTCTTTGTCTGCTAGACATATTCTTATTGTGCATAAGCCTTAAAGATTGAGGCTGAAGATAAGCTCATTGCAATGTATGAGAGCAATGGATTTTATTTGATGGTGTTGTAGATGGCATTCAATGAAACAAAATGGATGGCAAATGTCATCATAACAATATAAATTTTGGTTTGTCAGTTATTGTGGTATAAATTATTGATTAAAATATGCATGTATAGCTACATTCTTGGTATATTCTGAAAGTATTATTTTGTTCATTTCCAGGGGCAGAGCAAACTAAGAGTCATTGTTAATGCTCCACTTCTAAAAAGAATAGTATCCAAGGAGATCTGGTGGAACTTCATAACGAAGAATAATTTATTACAAAAACTTGTACTAGTCCACAAAAATAGTTACAAACATTGACCGGTTTCGGCAAGTGGTTATGCCATCATCAGAATACAGAATGAAGCTTGAACAAAGAGTTTAAAACTAAGCTAGGGAGGGGAAGGGGGAAAAAAGGGGGGGGGAAAGGGTGACTGGGATTCGTCAACTAAAAGAAAAGGAAGGAGGGGGCAAGTTGCGAGAAGAATGAGTGGGAATGGTGGTTATGAGCCGACATTGTATTGAGCAGGGGGGGGGAGATAAATGAGGAATGAGAGTCATTAAGAGCGGAGACCTGTTATGTGAAAAGAGGAACTCATTAGCTAAATCAAAACAATGTCGCTGGTGAAGGTTGATGTATAACTCTTCCAAGAGGTTCATTCTGATGCCTTTAGTTCCTTTATGTAAAATGACAGGGGAGAAGGAGGAGAGATGGCCATTGACTGATAAGTGGTCAGCGAAATGAGACTGACCGGATTTATTGTTTGTACAGATCGCTGTTTAAAGAACAACGACTCGTCTCCCTCAAGATTTACTTCAACAGTCGGTGCCTTAAATTAGGAGTGGTTCCGGTGTACGTGAACATCACGACGAAGTCTCCCTCCCCATCAGCTCGTCTTGCCATCGAGAAGGCGAAAATCTCCTGGATTAGAAACGAACTGCGACACTGGTACGCCATTCGTAATAACCTGTACTACTACATCTTCCTTTTAAGAACAGAGCTCATCCACGTTCTTCATCCTGTAGAATGGTGTTTATTTGACGATCATGTTAGATTCTGTACTGAAGCCGTTACCATCCATAAACGAGTTGCTCTCAATAAAAAACTTTTGCACCTTACTCATCGACAAGAGGGACGGACAGTTCACCAACGTTCCAGGGCCAGCGAAGTTTCTTCTTCCCCCCGTGTGTTTCACGAGAGAGTTTTAAATCTCTCACATCATCAATTCAGTGATAAAGAACTTAATTTCCTCAGTAAAGGCCTTAAATATAACCCTGCACTCCCAAAAAAGGCTGAGGACTTTATAGATTTGACATTGGACTTAGCCACCTCCAAACAGCCTGCCCTGAAGTACAATTGTTCTGAAATTATATCCTCTCACCTATCTTCTCTTCCACCGCCTAACTTCAAGGAAATTTCAAATTTAAAAACCCTCAACAGCATCAAAAAAGCTACCACCGCCGAGGATTTGGTGATTTGTAAAGCAGATAAAGGCAATTGTGTTGTTATTCTCGATAAGAACACCTATATCGATAAATGTAATGACTTCATCGTGAATAATGATATTGTTGAAGTCCCTAAGGACCCTACTGTGAAATACCAAGCGTGTGTTAAAGAAGCAGTGTCCCGTGCCACCATTCTAGACGACAGCCTCAAGTTCCGCTTGATTAATATGAACCCCCTCCCACCGAGACTATACGGTTTACCAAAAGTTCATAAAAAAGACGTGACAATACGCCCCATTGTGTCAAGTGTCTCCTAACCCTCCCACTCACTGGCTTTCCGATTGAACAATCTTTTAGTGAATTTAGGTGTTTTTAATCCGAAATATACAGTGAAAAACTCAGTGGAGTTATTCGACGAATTAAAAACACTATCACTTCCCCCGAACTGTAAGCTGGTTTCTTTTGACGTGAATAATCTGTTCACTAATGTGCCCGTGGACGAATCTTTGGTTATTGTTGAAGAACTTTTAGTGAAACATGACACCACCAAGAATGTTGTTAGTGACCTTTTAAAATTACTCAATGTTTGTTTAACACAGAACTATTTTCTTTTTAATGGTAAATTTTATAGACAACAAAAAGGACTGGCCATGGGGTCACCGTTATCTCCACTTATCGCCGATTTATTCATGGATCATTTTGAACATGTCTTATTCAAGAGTAATGCTCCACTTTTATCTAACGTTTTTAAGTGGTACAGATATGTTGACGATATTTTGTGCCTCTGGACCGGTTCGAACCGGCAAATAACTCAATTTCTATCCCTTCTTAATTCCATTCACCCATCTATATCCTTCAGTCACGAAAATGAAGTAAAAAAGTCACTTAACTTCCTAGATATCTCACTAACTTTAATAGATTCCCGTTTCTCTTTCTCAATCTACAGGAAACCGTCCTACACTGACCACGTTATTCCGGCTGATTCTAATCACCCCATTCCCCATAAAATGGCTGCATTTCACTCTCTTGTCCATAGGCTCCTCCGAATACCCATGTCACCCGAAAATTTTAATCATGAATTTAACACAATATGCTCCATTGCTTTAACTAACGGTTACCCCCCTGAAATCATTAGCAACATACTCCGCAATAAGCGGAAAAAACTGGCCTTACGTGAACTGTACTTCCCGCCTGCTGTTAATCTGGACGCACAGCCCAAATGGGTTAAATTTAATTTTATTGATAACTGTAGTATTAAATGTGCAAAAATTTTAACCTCTGACGAAAAACGCCCAGCCTTTTACTCCAAAGCCAACCTGCATTCCTTACTCAGCAACTCTAAGGATCGTATTGACCCCCTTAAAAAACCTGGAATTTATAGACTTGACTGTAATAACTGCAATACCTCTTACGTCGGCCAAACCGGAAGGTGCATCGAAAAAAGAGCATCCGAGCATGAGAAAAGTTTCGTCAATAAATCCGGTCAGTCTCATTTCGCTGACCACTTATCAGTCAATGGCCATCTCTCCTCCTTCTCCCCTGTCATTTTACATAAAGGAACTAAAGGCATCAGAATGAACCTCTTGGAAGAGTTATACATCAACCTTCACCAGCGACATTGTTTTGATTTAGCTAATGAGTTCCTCTTTTCGCATAACAGGTCTCCGCTCTTAATGACTCTCATTCCTCATTTATCTCCCCCCCCCCCTGCTCAATACAATGTCGGCTCGTAACCACCATTCCCACTCATTCTTCTCGCAACTTGCCCCCTCCTTCCTTTTCTTTTAGTTGACGAATCCCAGTCACCCTTTCCCCCCCCCCCTTTTTTCCCCCTTCCCCTCCCTAGCTTAGTTTTAAACTCTTTGTTCAAGCTTCATTCTGTATTCTGATGATGGCATAACCACTTGCCGAAACCGGTCAATGTTTGTAACTATTTTTGTGGACTAGTACAAGTTTTTGTAATAAATTATTCTCCACTTCTAACTGATATGATATTAAGTGACCTGATGACCTGTCATTCGGTTAGTTAGTATAAGATAATAATTAGTATGAGATATGTGTATGCTATCGACATGCTTATGCGTATTATTTTGAAGTAATGCAGTCATTAGTTTATTGCCATCTCCATTTCCAGTTTCATTCCATCTTCAGAATTGGCAACATCAATAATTGCATAGTTTTTGGATGGCATATATGACTCAGCGCGTAAAACTCCAGTCAACAGGACTTTTGGAAATCCATTCGAATGCTATGAAATTGATTGATTGGAAATCTTAGAAGATAAAGATCCAGAAATACCTCACTTGAACAGGAGTTTGATACAGAGGACCTGAACAGTGTCTGCGTGGTTTACGACACAACCATGGAAAAGATGAGGGATAAGGTTGGTCCAATGAAGAAAGTTTAATATCTAGATATATGGCTGCTTGATCAAAAAAATCTGATGTGGCCAGCACATGACTTTCTCCATGTATAAGATGTAAATATTTATCCACGGCAGTATTTTCGAACTCTATATTCCATCTAAACATGGAAGATAAGAGATTAATTTATATCATATTATCTTTTACGTCAAAAACATTATAGATAATGTTTTCGGGACATGTTCGATGAAAAACGATGAAATGGCCTTTCGCCCCATCGCCCAGAGCGCTCTCAACGTATATAATCAGCAACTTCCGGTTTATCAGTATTTCACAAATAACTCCTACACAATCAGGGATAAAAAAATATGTTTCATACAAAAGTTATAGTAAATTATTTTTTCTAAAACTTTTATAAGTAATAGATTATACCTATTTTAAATATTTATGGAGATATTTTGGAAACCGGAAATGAGCTTTGAAGACTGAAGCTCGACTTCCGGTGTAGCGATTTACTCCAAAAACTAATCAACTCTAACGACACCAACCAAAATACTATATATAGAATTTGGTGTCGATCCGACAAATAGTTTTCATGTTAGAGCGCCCACAAAGTACATAATCAGCTACTTCCGGTTTATCAGTATTTCACGAATAACTCCTAATCAACCGGTGATTCAAAAATATATTAAATACAAAAGTTATAGTAAAACCCATTATCTAAAACTTTTATAAGGTATACAATATACCTATATATCATATTTATGGAGATAGTTTAAAAACCGGAAATGAGCTTTGATGAATGAAGCTCGACTTCCGGTTTACCGATTTACTTGAAAAACTAATCAACTCTGACAGCACACACCACAGTACTATATATGAATTTTGGTATTGATACGACTAATAGTTTTTACGTTAGAGCGCCCACTGTCACACACACACATACACACAGACATCATTCCGAAAATGGTCAAAACGTGTTCTAGGGACCCCAAAACATGTATTTCCGTTGAAATCTCAAAGTCGAATTTTTTCATGAAAACAATACTTTCTCTATACTTCGTATATGGAGAAAGTAAAAATCTGATGTGGCCAGCACATGACTTTCTCCATATATAAGATGTAAATATTTATCTACGACAGTAATTTCGAACTCAATATTCCATCTAAACTTGGAAGAAGAGTGATTAATTTATACATTATCATCTTTGACGTCAAAAACATTATAAATAATGTTTTTCTGGACATGATCGATGAAAAACGATGAAATTGGCCTTACGCCCATAGAGCCCAGAGCGCCCACAAAGTGCATAATGAGCAACTTCCGGTTTATCAGTATTTCATGAATAACTCCTAAATAATCAGTGATATAAAAAAATGTTTCATACAAAAGTTATAGTAAATTACATTTTCTAAAACATTTATAAATAATAGTATATACCTAAATATCATATTTATGGAGATATTATGAAAACCAGAAATGAGCTTTGAAGAATGAGGCTCGACTTCCGGTTGACCGATTTACTCCAATAACTAATCAACTCTAAAAACTGTAATAAAAGTACTATATATGAAATTTGGTGTTAATACAACAAATGGTATACATGTTAGAGCGCCCACAAAGTACATAATCATCTTCTTCCGGTTTATCAGTATTTCACGAATAACTCCTAATCAAACGGTGATACAAAAATATGTTAAATAAAAAAGTTATAGTAAAAAACATTATCTAAAACTTTTATAAGTAATACAATATACGCATATATCATTTTTATGGAGATATTTTGAAAACCGGAAATGAGCTTGAATGAATAAAGCTCGACTTCCGGTTGACCGATTTACTCCAAAAACTAATCAACTCAGACAGCACACACCACAATACTATATATGAAGTTTTGTCTTGATACGACTTATATTTTTTACGTTAGAGCGCCCACTATCACACGCACACATACACACAGACATCATTCCGAAAATGGTCAAAACGTGTTCTAGGGGCCCCAAAACATGTATTTCCGTTGAAATCTCGAAGTCGAATTTTTTCATGAAAACAATACTTTCTCTATACTTTGTATATGGAGAAAGTAAAAAAACAGAACAATTGATCAAACTCAAAAATATGGCTGTGAATGAAAGACTTTTATACCGTTTTGCGTAAAGAGACCATTGAAATTGGAGATGCTCATAGATAGGGTTTGCAGATTTTTCAGTGCATTTCCATTACATTATGCCACTTTGCTCAATATGTATTAAGATTACTTTGAGCTATTGGATATACATTCTGTGTAGTGTTATTGGAAGCACTTTATCATGGTTGTTTATATTGTGCCATCCAATAAAGCCGTACTAATCAGTTGATAGAAGGGTCATGGCGTAATGATTAAATGAAAAGTGTATTGATATGTTTCAAAGTAATGGACCTCAAAATACACTAATATTGAATCTTTTCATTTGAACAAATTATGATTGAATATTGGGAAACATGGTATGATTGAGTAAAATAATTTTATCTTTGAATCTTGAATTGTGTAACTTGTAATTCTCATATTACTGAATATATTTTTATGCCTATCTATATCTTCATGAAAGGAATTGCATGGAGTATTTTGGTATCCTTCAATTTTTATTGAGAAATATACATCTGCTTTCATAATTAGGTCATATAACACTAACTGCATAAGGATCACACAGATTGGTATATGTTTGGGTTAGTGACAGAAGGAAGGGGAAGAGGATTAGTTGTACTGAATGTGGAGAAATGCAGGTATTGCGGAAGGGATTACATGAATTGAAAAGAAAACAGTTGTTGAAGAAATTGGGACTGATTTGGTTTCTTATAGGTTATTGCCACAATATTAATGTTTTATAATTTACATCTTTTTCAGAGCCTTCTATTTGTGGAAGATTTTATAATTCAAGGAAAGATTACCAAGACCTTTTTTCCAATAATGTAGTATTTCATGCACTCCATTTGTTCAAATCCTACTAAAGTTAAATTTGGAAATTTATCACTTTAAATTCTTTCCTACCAATTTTGTTTGCCAAACCTTTATTGACCAATTACCTCAGTGAGCCCAGTTTCATACCCTATTATTTCCTAACACAAACATGCATTGTTACTAAATACCTGAATTAATAAATTCTTGGGTTTTATTTCTAAATATTGTTTTAAAAATGCAGTACTATTTCATGACTGTGTGAAAAATTTCCACTTCACTTCTTAAGGAACTTCATACTGGTAATGATGATGATATGTCCCTTAACTCGCGATGTTTATAATCTTATTTGATAATCCCCCTGATTCTTTCGCTGCAGATTCCCCCTTTCTCACATATCACTGAAATTTTAACGATATCTTTGGGAGCGACATTCTTTCATCAAGGTTCTTGCAGTTCTAGCATTATATAAATATATACAATATGCCAATAATGTATTTGGTTTTTGTAATGGCTCTTATGCTATTATAGGTCTTCTGATATTTTCTCAATTCCATTCAAACCTAGATCTGCTTTAGAATGGGACAGGAGCAAGATCATATTTTAAATTTTGAAAATATCTTCCTCTAAAAAAATAATTGTGGCATAGAATTTTCTGTTCATCAGATGAAAGCAGCAGGTGATAATATATCTAAAATGTAACCTTCAAATGACGCAAGTATGCAGGTTTTGATTCTGTGCTCAATATTCTTCTTTAATTCTCCCTTAACTGTGCAGCCAAGTTAAAAGTAATAAACAGATTGCTATAAAATAGGTTACTTTATTCCTGATATATGATTTTGTTGTTTGGAAGTAGGTACTGAATAACTATATCAAAAATTTACTGTAGCCATTACAGATTTGTCTTCCATTTCTTGGATCCCTCAATTTAAAAATTTAGCAAGTCTCACCCTAGGGTCTCTCTCTTAAACCAAGCGTTTTAACTAGTGATGGGGTCGAGATTCGAGGATTTGGTCAAATCCTATCGAATCTTAGGATTCGATATTTGATCGAATACTTTCACGAAACTATCGAATATCAAATAGCAATTTTGAAAGTTGTACATGCACCACGTTTAGGTAAAAGGACTCCCGCAAAACGGTGAACAGAGGTGGTTGAAAAATCTTGTTGCGTGGTTATTATTTTTTTAAAATGTCGGCAAATACTAGTGAAATTTGGCATTATTTTTCACTGAAAAATATTGACGATAAAGTCGCAATTTGTGATATTTGCAAGACGTCAATCTCACGTGGTGGTGTTTCCAAAGCAACCACTGCATTGTGGAAACATGTGAAGAAAAATTCAGTCTCAGCCCGTGAAGCAGCAAAAGCCCACAAATAAACCAAAGCAAAACGAGTAGATGATGATCCTGCTCCTCTTTATTGCGATGGCCCTAGTTGTGATGAAAGTGCATTGGATTCTGCAAATGATGCAGATTCCAAGTAAAACTTGCTATAAGTATCTATAGAATAAAATATCAGAATTTAGCTCATAGTTCCTGTAGTAACGTATTGATTCAGTAGCCCTTAAGGCTCGGTCACACACAGAACAAGATCTGTCGCGACGATCTGCCTGCAGCGAGCCGACGATCTAGTTGTATGATGCAGTATTGCATTGTAAAAGTCACACAGAACGTCGTAGCAATCCAGTCTGGATCGCGGCGGGCTCGATCCGTTTGTACGAAATTATTGAGCAAGTTCAGTTCGGTGTATAGGAGGAATGCCATATCGCTGATTGCGTTCTGTATGCCCGAGCCTTTAATAATTACCTTTGAAACTTGCAGTTTTAAGAAAAGTTGTCTATAGAGTGTCTTTACGAGACCTCTACAGTTCCTATGAATACCTGAAGATCAACATCAGGAATGTGTATTTTTAAAGAAATCTCTATAAAGAAATATTGAAATTGTTTTTTATAGATTAACCTCAGGAATGAATAGCTTATAGAAAAATATACGTTGCCATTGAAATATATTTTTGTTGAAATTGTAACTTTCCATTTACAAAATACGTGCACTTAGAAATTTTACTTAGAATGCTTCATTTTTTTCTTCCAGTAGTTCCTGCTCAGCAAGCTCATCTCAGTCTTGAAATTCTCCTATATCGCCATCGACTGTACAATTCAAACAACCATCAGAAAAACGCAAAAAATCTCTTCAGCAAAGCCTTCAGCAATACTTAGATAGGAAACAAAATTTTAAAGTTGGAGATCCAAGACGTGAAAAAATAACAGATTTGATTGTCAGAATGATTTGTCAAGATTGTCAACCATTGTCCTTGGTAGAAGATCAAGCATTTAAAGAACTTATTCATTATTTAGAACCTCGTTATACTATGGTTTCACGAAAACATGTTGCTAACAACATTATTCCTAACCTATACGAAAAAACTGTGAACCAGGTAAAATTGGAACTGAAGAATGTAGATTACATTTGCGCAACGACTGATTTTTGGACAAGTGGTTCAAATAATGATTACATGAGCCTGACCTGCCATTATGTTAATAACAATTATGAATTAATCCATCGGTGTATTGAAGTTATCGAGTACACTGAGATCAACCATAGAGAAACCTAACCATGTAAAACCAGCCATACCCACATGTGGCATCTGAAGATTGTGCTGTAATTCTCTTCGACAATCATCTATCAAATGAGGCGACTTTTTCAAAAATAATTGAATATTATCCATTCATAATGTTAACATGCAGCAACTGTTTGTAAAAATCATTAAAATGGAAGAAAGATATTCTCAATTTCATACTGTAAAAACCATTTTTATAAGCAAATAATGGCAATTAAGCTTGTACCTGTATCTTTGACTTAAAAGTTAAGTTGAAGTTCTGCAATTTAAGTATTGGCTCAAGGAATACCATGAAAATAGTGAAATATTTGATAAATTAAAAAAAATCATCCTTATAAATCGCATATTAATTTTCTTCATAAACTAAAAATAACACAAAATGTCTTGTGGTTTATTACACAATTCCTGCAAGTAACTAGATTTTCATTGTACACATTGGGTGAATAAGTTAACTTTTCTTTGAATATATCTTAGAAGATCAGTTATTAAGATAATCAGTTCTGGATAGCATTCAACAAAGGTTATAAAATAAGCAATCATGATTTAAATCAGTCAATTAGCCAATCCAGCGCTTACTAAGAATACCCAATACATATTGTTCTTCAATCAAGCAATGACTTGAACTCAATCTGTTGAAGATAGCATTTATTTCATAAAATGGCTACAAATTATGACCATTCAATTTTTTTATGGTAAATGTGCTAGGGCAGGATGATTGAGGTAGCTCCTAATCCTCAAGGAATTCCAAAAGACTCATTTCCTCCATAAATAATATTAAAATATTACAAGATCATCCATTTAACACCAATTAAATTAATAAGCAAAAGCTACAAAACAATAAATCACTCACTTATTCCTAAGTCAAATCAAAAGAAATGACCCTTTAGGACCTAAAAATTTTAACCTGATTGCAAAGGATTATTTCATCTGCATGCATGAAAATGTAGTCTGAAATTAGAATGGATCAGAATCGATTCTTGTATTAATTTCAATGGATTATATGTTCTTACAGAAACAAAGCAATCAGCCACAAAATAATCAAGTAATAACACAAAAGAAAACACTCCAATGCAATGCGCATCAAAACACTAATTGAAGCCTTTACTATGGGATTTGAAAAATATTTAAAAAATCAATAATTCTAAGGTCAAACAAAAATCTAATCTGCCTCTTATTCATGCAAACTGTTCTGTGAGGACCATCTGCTAGACCCATATAAAATTAAAATAAATATGAAAAATGAGTATTGGAAGCTTGTGGAAGAGGGCCAAAAAATGGAAGACAGTAAGGTTGACAGAAAAAGAGATGGTAAACCAATGATTCAAAGAGATCTGTAAGTAAGTATGAATGCACATTGCAATGCACATGCACACCCATGAATATTTCATAAACAGTTTCGAGTTCTTATTGACCAACTTTCCTGACTTGTGCCTCCCATCATAGCCATAACAAAGAAAGCCATAACACACAACAAGTTACAAGCTCTTTAACAATCTCTGTTTATACAACAATGACATATTATAAATGTATATAACAATCATTCATGTGAATAGGTGAAAGTAAAAAATAAAAAGCTTCACCTATGTTTACATTTTGTTTTTCAATACATTCCCACATGATTCCTTTCACATTTCATAACCAATTCCTCAAGGTATGCACTCAATCAAAACAGCTTCATTAATTCCAGTGGGTACACATGGCCAGCTATAATGATGCCTCCTCAATTATCCTTGTGACTTCTTCTTATCCAGGCAACTAAAGCAAAGTAAGTCTGATACACAGCAGTGTAGATATATGCACCTCACATTCACAAGTGTTCTTCTGAGATTTTTCCAACTTACAGAAACACGTACTTGGTGTTTTGAGTAAGGGATATCCTCTGTGATATAACTCTTTCATAAGCTGTCCTACCTTTCTTTTGAACTCTTAGAGCTAAATGCTCTAATGATTTTACTGGTTGTTGGCCACTTTAAGTTACTTTCTGGTTTCCTAGCAGCTACTTCTTCTTCAGATGGGATGTTCCCTAAGTTTTCTCCTGGATTTAAGAGTGCTATAATGCAAAAGGATGAAAATAATTATGAATAAAAACCCCTTTACATAAGTCTAAATCTATAAAGTTAATGAAAAATTTAATCAATTCTTTTTTTAGTTTGCTTGGTACACATGGATTAGATTTTTTAGTTGATTTGACTTCTTTACACTTATTTTTCTAAGATCAAATATAGGATTGTAGTGATCTCTCTATTACACTACAAAAACAATGATAGAATGGGTATTTCAAGTCAGGAGCTTTATTTATAATAAAGCCCCAAATTTAATACAAATGGGCATACAAAAAGTAATACATATTATGAAGTGGTTAAAACTGAAGAATGGAAATTATGAAAATTTAATTATATTAATTGTTGGAATAAAGGTTGGGAACGGATGTTTTAATAAGCAGAGGAGGTGTAGTTAAGATAAAAAATTTGGAAAAATAAGACAACACCTGTCATATGATTTGGTTTTTATGATTAATACAAATGAGATTAATTGCTACAGATGCTGGTTTCCTGTACTTCAACAGATTTTTGTTCATTAATTGCAGGTGTCATTTAGCTTTCCAATTTTCCTTGTACTGCATTCACATTCTTTTTATTGTTTCTAATAGTATAGATTAACTTTCATCCTTATGTTCTCTCCATGCATCAAATTTTACATTTTAACCCCACAGGAGGATTCTACTCTTTGGTTGTGACCATGTCAGTACTTGTATTGACTCATGTGGGAGATGTTCTCACTGAAGTTTTTGCCATAGTGACCATTTTTTTTAAATTGGCAATTTTCATTGAGTCTCTGACAGCTGTTAGGGATATATCTATTATATATAGATGCTTCTCCGGATTCATTCATTTAGATAGATAGGATACTAATTCACAGCCTAAACCACAAGCGCCATTGACTTGAAATTTTTACGACGTATTGGCCATAACAGGTAACTCCCAGAAAAATTGCGATTTTGAACCTCGGTGTCATGGGTTCGATTCCAGAGGGCCCCAAAGTCCCGATTTTTGCCATTTAAAAGCATTGCTTCGATTTTCGGGAATTTTTTTAAAATACTTACCGGATAGGTAGAGAATCAAAACTCTACGAGCCCTTATATATGGTCATGATCTATCGAAAACATAAATGACTTTTTAGAAAAATATCCTGGGTTCTATGCTAGGACAATGCAAATATCTGCCCTTTAAAATACATGAGAGTAGTTTTTCATTATTTTTTTTTGATGCACTTATCGAAATGATAGGAAGTTTGTGCTTGGCTGAAAGATGTATGGTAAGAATTGGTTTAAGAAAAAAAATTTCATAAGACCATACTATTCCTGGGTTCGATGCCAGAGCACAATAACTTTTCTCTCATAAGGAAAAAGTTGGACGTCGTTTGAGTTAGTTGCAACCAATATTTCTGCTTGAATTTGCATACATAGTTAGAGATGGTGATTTTCTGTTGTGCATAGAAAGTATCACCAGAAAGACCCGGGTTCGATGCCGGGCGGTAATTATATCCCCCATATATAATACATTGGGGTAGCTTTTTATAATTTTTTTTATGCATTTATCGATATGATAGGAAGTTCTTGCTTACATAGAAGATGCATATTAAAATTTGCTTTATGAAAAAAATTAGACAAGACCATGCTGTTTCTTGGTTTAGAGCAGAGCACATTAAAAATTCTCACATAAGGAATATATGGAAAAAGTAGGACGTCGTTTGGGGCAGTTGCAACCAATATTTCAGCTTGAATTTTCACACATAGTTAAAGATGGTGATCTTCTATTGTGCTGCATAATAAGTTAACCAGGAAGATCCGGGTTTGATGCCAGACGAATATATTGCCAGGAATTTTAAGAATATTTTCAATCTTTTTTTTTTTCTTTTGAGGACCGTCCCGATATGATGCCGATATGAAATGAGTGTTTTCAATCTGCTTGCAGTATGCAAGCTACATTTTACTCGTATATATATTTATATATCCTCAATATTTATTGGTCCTCAAATAAAATCTACTACTTCGGCCTTGAATTTGTGGTAGTTCTCCATAATCAAACTTGAAAAAAAGATGAAACACTTATTCCTTTACCACAGTAATATTTATTAACTCATGACCATGGTTTCGATCTATATGACATCCTCAGGTTACAGGACATGACAAGTGCAATGTATATATAGTAAAAGGGAAGGAGGGGAGTGGGTGTCAAGGGGAGGGGAGGGGGAGGATGTGGGATCTTCACAGCCACAGAAAGGATCAGGGAAAGAGAAGGGAATAAGATTTCGTTGATGGTGAGGGTATTAGAGCGGGAGAGAGATTTCAAAATTTCTGAATTTCTTTTGAAAATATAGGAATTTCATATTCCAGGAACACTGATGACTGTTGACGAGGAGGTGGTTCGCCATTTGGGATGCTTCCGGGTGGTTGGTTCTTAATGCAGCCTGATATTCCTTGTTCCTAATTGTGAAGCATCTTCCTGTTTGCCCGGTGTAGACCCCTGGGCAGTCGTCGCATGTTAGTTGGTATACGCCTCTCTTCTCAGATGGTTCCACCTCATCTTTTCCATTCCTAAGGAGGTCCCCAATTTTCAAGGAGGCTATCTTGAATTTTTCTTTGGGAAAGCGTCGCACTACCTGAAGGGTCTCCTTTCCCAGGAACCTGAAAGAGCATCTCCGTGGGGGAGCCTCGATTTCTCTGCTGAGGTAAATGCGTTTGCAGCCTTTCCTCTTCTTTTTCCTGGCAATGAGTTGGTCGATCATTGTCTCCGGAAAACCGTTGGCCATGGCGATTTGTTTTATGGTAGCAACTTCTTTCAAAAAATTTTTTTGCAAAAGAGGTATTTCCAGGAGCCTATGTATGAGGGAGGTCCTCCAATGAAAATATGTATTCTCTTTGAATTGAATGGTAGAATGCAAATGGTTCTCTGGTATTGAACCATTGATCATAAGGTAAATAGTATAATTGTGTTTATGAAATATATTCATTGCTTCTCTTAACATACATGGTCATAGACTCCCAACTTCTTGGTACATTTATTGTAAAGGAAAATTTTTCTGCCATACACTTCAAATAGCAGAGCAGCCTGGAGTTGAAACTAGGATCTTTTTTAAGATGAAATTGCATATAACCATTAGGCAGGGGTAACTCTGATCATTACTAAAATTTCAAGTTGTTATATCAGGAAGGTCCTGAAACTAAGCTCCATATTCCCCTTCAATTGAATGGTAGCATGCAAACGGTGCCCTGGGGTCAGACCTATGACCATCAGGGAAACAATAAACGGTATATGAAATTTATTTATGACCACTGTTCACATGCCGGGTTTTACTTTTCCATATTATTGGGAAGGGATAAAAAAAAATCTTAAAACTTGCCGCAATGTATTACAAATGGGAAAATTTTGCACCCATCTGGTGTTGAACTCATGCATATTGTGGTCATTTCTAGGATTATTAATACTGAAGAGACTTTTCTGTGACCCCTGTGATTTTGAATTCACTATCCTACCGGGATGTTGTTTAAAAATATTTTCAAAGAACTACGTACAATGGCTGCAATCTTCTTCCAGCTTTTTATGCATCATAGGTTGTACATGACATCTCAGTAAACAGCATCCTTTTCATAAATTTTGACATAAGTCTCTGCAATTAATTTGGTATAGACTTTAGTATATAGATAGGCATAGCTGCATTTAAATGAGAAAACACTTGAGCTCGGATTGAACAATCGCCCCTAGGTAGACTGTTTGTTTATGAGAAATTAGAAATTTATGCCACAAAAAAATTTCACAGAATTTTTGTTCATTTTGCCCTAGTTCTTTTAAGTTTGATTTGAAAATGATATCACATTACCAAAATAAAAATCTCCATTTAATTTCCTTTCCTTTGGTACTTGTCTCGACTTTGTATGATCATTATTTCCAATTTAATTTTGCATATGAAATGAAGCCTGCAAAATGTCAAAATGAACTTTATATGGATTTCTTATGGAGAATGATTGACTCGACGTAGTTTCAAACCAAGGATAATCTTCTAAGATGTCTTAGCAGTTTTCGTTGGATATGCACTGCTTCCTGCTATTCTTCAAATTTCAACACTCTAATTTGCCAGAAAGTGCCTCAAAAATAATTCTGAAAATCCCCGCAGTGCATTGTTAAGGAAAAATTGGGGTTTTGGGCCCTTCTGGCCCACAATCTGCTGTCTTTTTGTTTTAATTTATATATGTACATGTTCCATTGAAATATGAGGTTAGGTGGAAGAGAGGGGGGGCGATCTGGGCCTAACCTCGCCAAGAAAGGGTTGAACTAAACTAAATTAAACCATATATAATAGATATATCCCTAACATTTGGCAGAGATTCAATGAAAATTGCCTACTTTTAAGATTTATTTGTAAATAATTTAGATATCTTTGATTTAGTTGTTCATGTGGTGTTATGGGATCATGTACCGTCTTAAAGCAAGGTATTGTCATAAATTTAATTTAAAAGAAGTACAACCATCCAAGGATGTTAATCCAATAAGATGCTTATTATGATAAATTTAAATCATTAGCGAAATCGATTTAATATTTTTATAACCCTATTCTGATTATCTACTGAGGAAAAAAAGTAAAAATTTTAGCAAAGGGTTCTGAGAACCGATTTTACAAGAAGAAAAGAAATTTTAGCCATTAAAAATACCAAAGAAAATTAGCTCATTTAGAACAGATGAAGAAGATGCTATTAGATCAATTTCCTCAGCTTAAAGTGAATCTTACATCTATGTGACAGTTATTTCCATTAGACATGTTTGGAAATAAGTTTTATTTATTTTTGTACTTCTATAGCAATAATATGGTGATTTTATCTTGATATGCAATATTTTTTGAAATTATTTGTAAGATCCAGCAGAGGTTATAAGAACCTCTAAGACATTTTTATGAAAAATCTTTAGATACTTATGAGCCAAAATGACATGCATCTTCTTTATCTTATTTGACTGTCTGGTTTTGCCATCTTGCATGTTTAGCTAAATATTGCAGCCACTGAACAAATTTATGCATTTATCTCTCCTTTTTCATCATTAAATCAATCTTAAGTTTGGCTGCATTTTCTTTTGCTAATCTGTAAGGCATTTTTACCATTTCCAACTTTTTGGAGGCATACAATATAACATCTTAGTTAAATTTTTTGATTAACATTAGACGTAAACTGAATATAGAAAAAAGATTTAAATTAAAATAATAGAAATACATTAAATGGTAGTTTTCTTGATTAAATTTTGATGTTTTGACTATTTAAATTACATAAATTCACAGTCTGCATGAGAAAAATGAATAATAGTTGAGTCATAGTATGAGAAGCTGTTCATGAACTAATAATAAATAACAAAAATATGATAGAGAGACTCTATAAAATACTTACAAGAATATGCTTCTGAGTGAGGCCTAAGTCTCATCAGAGGATCGTTTAATCGGCAGAGGTCAGATTCGATTTTGAATACACCATCTTTAAGTAGATTGTATTCCGTTACATTCAGGCCTACTTTTTTGGCTCTTTTATGGAACTCCAAAAGGAACTGACGGTCTTTCACATCAGGCAGGAGATACTCCTATTGAATTAATTTAAAAATATATTACATGTAGTACACCTTTAAACAAATATGAATCTTCCCATAGATTTATAATACAAAATCAATCAAAAAATAGAAAGCTCTAGTTTAAATACTATGAGTGCCATATATATAACTGTATTCTTTTGCAGGTAAATACCAGATGAATGGAAAGGCTTTGTATTTAGAAATCTTGAGTTTATCTCTAAATCTGAAATTAGTGAAATTTTTTAAGTTGAAATGTGGAAAAGGAAGTCAAATATAAAAATAATAAAATCAGCTGAGTACATTTAAAAAAATGAAAATGTTTAATTTAAAATGTAAGTCTACCTAAGCCTTTTCCAAAGGAATAGATTAATCAACATCTAATGCATTTAATTCTAACAAGAGGAGACTCTCACTTTTGTCCTGGGATTTTGATGAAAATTTTTGGGGTGGTGCAGGAAGTGGAGTAATGAAAAAATGTATTGCCGTTCGTCTGAATGGGCCTTAGTTTTTTTGCAATAATTAATTAAAAATCGATAATCTGAGTATAGGCAACCATGCATTACATACACGCGCCGGCCAAATCGGTAGAAATTAACCCGCTGTTTGCGAGTAATTCTATAATATTATTTTCATTTTCTTTAATCATATCTTTTCCTTGTTACTCACTGATAGACTTCAGAGCAATATTTCCATTCTTGCACTCGATATCCGATCGAATAACCTTATTTCAACCAAATGAACTTCGATTGAGGGAGACCCTCACTTAAAGTATGATGAATGAAAGTTCGTAACATAGCTTTCTGGAATCCTCTGGTATTGGTGGTTATAACTACATTGGTTATCCTCATAAATTGATAGTAGGACCGTAAAATATCATTCACAAGCGCGATTTTTCATTTAAGGTTCATAACGCAAAAGAAACTTGTGTTCGTCTGATTCAAGATTTCGTAATTAAAAGTAGCGGATTACTTTCGTAATTTAATTTTTACACCAATCACTAGATGCTTTATATTTGTTGACTGGATAATGTGTAATCCGCTCTGGTTACAAATACTCCAGCAACGCTTTTTTCATATCTTATCTTGGAAAAATCACGAAAAGTAAGGCAAAATAGTTGAAAAAAATTGAAATTTCTGTGAAATTATCCATTTTCGATGATTTTTTCGATCATATTTTGGAAAAATCAAGAAAACTAAGGCAGATAAAGAAAAAGATTGAATTTTCGGTGAAATTATCCGTTCTCGATGCTTTTTTCGATCATATCTTAGCAAAATCACGAAAACTAAGGCAAAACAGAAAGAAAAAAAAATTGAAATTTCGTGGAAATTATACGTTTTCGATGCTTTTTTCGATCATATCTTGGAAAAATCACGAAAACTAAGGCAAATTAGAGGAAAAATATTGAAATTTTGGTGAAATCATCCGTTTTCGATGCATGTTTTGATCACATCTTGATAACATACAAAAAATTAAGGCAAACTAGGGAAAAATAGAAATTTCGGTGAAATTATCCATTTTAGATGCTTTTTTCGATCATATCTTGGCAAAATCACGAAAAATAAGGCAAAATAGAGGAAAAAAGTTGAAATTTCTGAGATATTATCCGTTTTCAATGCTTTTTTTGATCATAACTCGATAACCTGCCATAATTAAGGCAAAATAGGGAAAAAAATTGAAATATTTGTGAAATTATTCATTTTAGATGCTTCTTTATATCATATCTTGGCAATATCACGAGAACTAACGTATCATAAGAGATACATTTGCAATTTCGTTGAAATCAACCGTTTTTGACGCTTTTTTCGGTCATATCTTTTGGGAAATACGAAAACTAAGGCAAAATAGAGGAAAAAAATGAAATTTCGGTGAAATTATCCGTTATTGATTCTTTTCTCGATCATAACTTGGTAAAATCATGAAAACTAAGGAAAAATAGACCAAAAAAGATTGAAATTTCGATGAAATTATCCGTTTTTGATGCTTTTTTCGATCATATCTTGGCAAAATCACGAAAAGTAAGGCAAAATAGAGGAAAAAAATTGAAATTTCTGTGAAATTATCCGTTTTTGATGATTTTCTGGATCAAATATTGGCAAGTTCATATAAACTAAGGAAAACAAGAGTAAAAAAATTGAAATTTCGGTGAAATTATCCGTTTTCGATGTTTTTTTGATCACATCTCGATAACATGCCAAAAATTAAGGCAAAATTAGGAAATAAATTGAAATTTCGGATAAATTATATGTTTTTGATTCCTTTTTCGATTATATCTTACAAAAAGCATGAATACTAAGGAAAAATAGACGAAAAAAGATTGAAATTTCGATGAAATTATCCGTTTTCGATGCTTTTTTGGATCATATTTTGGCAAAATCACGAAAAGTGAGGCAATATAGACGAAAAATGTTTGAAATTACCTTGCAATTATCCGTTTTCGATGCTTTTTTTGATTTTATCTTTGGAAAAGCACGAAAACAATGGCAAAATAGAGGGAAAAAATTGAAATTTCGGTGAAATTATCCATTTTAGATGCTTTTTTCGATCATATCTTGGCAAAATCACGTAAACTAAGGCAAAATGGTGAAAAAAATGAAATGTTGGTGATATTATCCATTTTCAATGCTTTTTTTGATCATATCTCGATAACATGCCAAAAATTAAGGCAATATAGGGAAATACAATTGAAATTTCGGTTAATTTATCCGTTTTTGATTCTTTTTTCGATTATATCTTAGAAAAAGCATGAAAACTAAGGCAAAATAGACGAAAAAGGATTGAAATTTCGATGAAATTATCCGTTTTAGATGCTTCTTTCGATCATATCTTGGCAATATCATGAGAACCAAGGCAACATAAGGGATAAAATTGCAATTACGATGAAATAATCCGTATTTGACGCTTTTTTCGGTCATATCTTTTGCAAAATTACGAAAACTAAGGAAAAATAGATTGAAAAAATGAAATTTCGGTGAAATCATCCGTTTTCGATGTTTTTCTTGATCACATGCGATAACATGCCAAAAATATAGGCAAAATAGAAGAAAAAAATTGAAATTTCGGTGAAATTATCCGTTTTCGATGCTTTCCTTGATCACATCTTGATTAAATGCCACAAATTAAGGCATATTAGAGGAAATAAATTGAAATTTCGGTGAAAATAATTCGTTTTCGATGCGTTTTTCGATCATATATTAGCAAAATCAGGTAAAGAAAGGCAAAATAGTGGAAAAAATGAAAATTCGGTGAAATTATCCTTTTTCGATGCTTTTCTTGATCACATCTCGATAACATGCCAAAAATAAAGGCAAAATAGAAGAAAAAAGATTGAAATTTCAATGAAATTATCCGTTTTCGATGCTTTTTTTCGATCATATCTTGGCAAAATTACGAAAACTAATGACAAATAGAGGAAAAAGATTGAATTGTCGGTTAAGTTATCCGTTTTCGATGCATTTTTCAATCATATCTTGGCAAAATCAGAAATAGTAAGGCAAAAGCGATGAAAAAAGATTGAAATTTCGGTGAAAATAATTCGTTTTCGATGCGTTTTTCGATCATATCTTAGCAAAATCAGGAAAATAAAGGCAAAATATTGGAAAAAAATTGAAATTTTGGTGAAATTATCCGTTTTCGATGTTTTATTGATCCCATCTCTATAACATGCCAAAAAGTAGGGCAAAATAGGAAAATAAAATTGAAATTTCAGATAAATTATCCGTTTATGATTCTTTTTTCGATCATATCTTATAAAAATCATGAAAAATAAGGAAAAATAGACCAAAAAAGATTGAAATTTCGATGAAATTATCCGTTTTTGATGCTTTTTTCGATCATATCTTGGCAAAATCACGTGACTAAGGGCATATAGAGGAAACATATTGAAATTGCTGTGAAATGATCCGTTTTCGCTTCTATTTTACATCATAACTTAGCAAAATCACGTAAACTAAGGCAAAATATACCAAAAAAGATTGAAATTTAGGTGATATTATCCGTTTTCGATGCATTTTTTGAACATATCTTGGCAGTATCACGAGAACTAAGGAAACATAGAGGAAAAAATTGCAAATTCGTTGAAATTATCCATTTTTGTTTCTTTTTTGGATCATATTTTGGCAACATCACGAAAAGTGAGGCAATATAGATGAAAAAAGTTTAAAATTTCCTTGAAATAATCCGTTTTGGGTTTTTTTCGATTTCATCTTTGGAAAAGCACGAAAACAAAGGAAAAATAGAGGAAAAAGATTGGAATGTTGGTGAAATCATCCGTTTTCGATGCATGTTTTGATCACATCTTGATAACATGCAAAATATTAAGGCAAACTAGGGGAAAAAATTGAAATTTCGGTGAAATTATCCATTTTAGATGCTTTTTTCGATCATATCTTGGCAAAATCACGTAAACTAAGGCAAAATAGTGAAAAAAATGAAATTTTGGTGATATTATCCGTTTTCAATGCTTTTTTTGATCATATCTCGATAACATGCCAAAAATTAAGGCAATATAGGGAAATACAATTGAAATTTCGGTTAATTTATCCGTTTTTGATTCTTTTTTCGATTATATCTTAGAAAAAGCATGAAAACTAAGGCAAAATAGACGAAAAAAGATTGAAATTTCGATGAAATTATCCGTTTTAGATGCTTCTTTCGATCATATCTTGGCAATATCATGAGAACCAAGGCAACATAAGGGATAAAATTGCAATTACGATGAAATTATCCGTATTTGACGGTTTTTTCGGTCATATCTTTTGCAAAATTACGAAAACTAAGGAAAAATAGATTGAAAAAATGAAATTTCGGTGAAATCATCCGTTTTCGATGTTTTTCTTGATCACATGCGATAACATGCCAAAAATATAGGCAAAACAGAAGAAAAAAATTGAAATTTCGGTGAAATTATCCGTTTTCGATGCTTTCCTTGATCACATCTTGATTAAATGCCACAAATTAAGGCATATTAGAGGAAATAAATTGAAATTTCGGTGAAAATAATTCGTTTTCGATGCGTTTTTCGATCATATATTAGCAAAATCAGGTAAAGAAAGGCAAAATAGTGGAAAAAATGAAAATTCGGTGAAATTATCCTTTTTCGATGCTTTTCTTGATCACATCTCGATAACATGCCAAAAATAAAGGCAAAATAGAAGAAAAAAGATTGAAATTTCAATGAAATTATCCGTTTTCGATGCTTTTTTTCGATCATATCTTGGCAAAATTACGAAAACTAATGACAAATAGAGGAAAAAGATTGAATTGTCGGTTAAGTTATCCGTTTTCGATGCATTTTTCAATCATATCTTGGCAAAATCAGGAATAGTAAGGCAAAAGCGATGAAAAAAGATTGAAATTTCGGTGAAAATAATTCGTTTTCGATGCGTTTTTCGATCATATCTTAGCAAAATCAGGAAAATAAAGGCAAAATATTGGAAAAAAATTGAAATTTTGGTGAAATTATCCGTTTTCGATGTTTTATTGATCCCATCTCTATAACATGCCAAAAAGTAGGGCAAAATAGGAAAATAAAATTGAAATTTCTGATAAATTATCCGTTTATGATTCTTTTTTCGATTATATCTTATAAAAATCATGAAAACTAAGGAAAAATAGACCAAAAAAGATTGATATTTCGATGAAATTATCCGATTTTGATGCTTTTTTCGATCATATTTTGGCAACATCACGAAAAGTGAGGCAATATAGATGAAAATAGTTTAAAATTTCCTTTAAATTATCCGTTTTCGGTGGTTTTTTCGATTTTATCTTTGGAAAAGCACCTAAACAAAGGCAAAATAGAGGAAAAAGATTGAAATTTTGTTGAATTCACCCCTTTTTTAGATGCATGTTTTTATCACATCCTGATAACATGCAAAAGATTAAGGCAAACTAGGGGAAAAAATTGAAATTTCGTTGAAATTATCCATTGTAGATGCTTTTTTCGACCATATCTTGGCTAAATCACGACAAGTAAGGCAAAATAGAGTAAAACAATTGAAATTTCTGTGAAATTATCCGTTTTCGATGATTTTTTAGATCAAATATTTGCAATATCATATAAACTAAGGGAAAAATCTGATGTGGCCAGCACATGACTTTCTCCATATATATTTGATCCAAATTTTTAGTAAATAATGTATGTAACGTATTTATTTATTTATTTTATAAATAATGTTTGTAACGTAAAAGATAATAATATATAAATTAATCACTCATCTTCCATGTTTAGATGGAATATAGAGTTCGAAATTACTGTCGTAGGTAAATATTTGCATCTTATGTATATGGAGAAAGTCATGTGCTAGCCACATCAGATTTTTATAAATAGTTGTTCTAACCAAAACTAGATATCTGAGCTAGTTCCGCATTTCGCCAACGGTCGGCCCTCGCCGCTCTCGGCGAGAATGGCCTCGGAGGCAGGCCGAGGGGGGTTCTCTCCCCCACACTGCCCCTCCCCTCCACCATCCCCTTCCCGTGACAGCATTCTTTCGCCGCGTTTTACCGACCGTTCTAATCAGAATTTTGAACTAACTCCGGAAATGACTTCCGATTTGACGACACCTTCCACTATCTTGCGAAGAGTTGCTGGCGCTCTCACCTTGACGCCAAGCGCACACCGACCTCAATTTGAAAATACCTCAAGCAACGGAACCGACCTTCCCCCTGCCAATGAGTCGACCTTCGCCTCCGCTGTCAGCGGGAGAACTACCGCTGCCCAAACCCATCCCTCACCACTCAATCCCAATTCAACTAGAGTTCCTCGCTCAAGTTACGCATTGCCACCGAAAAAGGTTACCCCCTTACGAAATTCTTCTTCTAAGAAAACCGGAATTATCCTATCCTGCATTGAAAACACTTCCCTACACGATTATGTGTATGCGGTTGGAGATATAATTGGAGGTGGAATGCACATAACGCATGCATCGAAAATATCAAATGACCGAGTCGCCATTTACTTCAAGAGTCAGGACCTCGTTAATCGTTTTATGGAGGAATTTGGAGGCATTACTCTAAAAGATAAATTCATAGAGGCCAGAACCATGGCAGCCCGAGTCGAGAGATTAATCATCTCCAACGTCCCACCAGAAGTTCCCGATTCGGACCTAATCGACATAATCCAAAACGCCGTTACAATCTGTGGGCCGATAAAACACTTCACAATCGGCGCAAGGAGGGAAGGATATGATCACATCGTATCGTTTCGACGGGCGGTGCCAGTAATGAAACGAGCTAACACGGTCATTCCAGACTCGATTTTACTCGACGTAGAAAATTCCCTTCAAAGAATTTATTTATCTTTTGAGGAAACACGCTGCTACAAATGCAAAGCAGAAGGTCACGTAGCGAAAAGCTGCACTTTTGAACCTCCTGATATTTCGGCAACAGAAATACCTCCACTGGCTCCCGATCCTGACGCACACCACCATGACGTCACCACCAACGTGGCAGTCCCCTCCTCAGACAAGGAACCTTCACTAGACGAAATACAGCCTTCATTCCCACCCAACGCTGAGAATCCTATAAATTCAATTCAAACCACGGATCACGTCGAAGATTCGCAGACCATTGATGTCATACCAGATACGCATTCCACGCCAAACCAGAATAAACCCATAGATACCCATCCAGAAACTCAGCTTCCCATCACCACCCTCAAGACATCATCTTCAGCGGAAACCTTATTCAGTAGTATTCCAACAAGAGCTACAGATCCAAGCTGCTCTACAGCGCAGATAAGTGACAGCCTCTCATCCATATCATCCCTCTTTCGTGACACGGACTCCTTGTTTGCCGATGATATATTTGAAGACCAAACATTAGCCTCTCGGCCAATTAAAAGGCCCCAAGCTGACGACATCTCTCCAGCAGCAACTCCAGTCCATAAGAAAAAAGCCATCAAAGAAAGTGGTATTGAAAAATCAAATACTCATCGTCTGGACGAATTAGACAGATCCACCATTGAATTTACCATGAGGGAGAATACTTCCTATTCTGGACTCGAAGCGGACAAAATTATCGCGTTTCTGGAAGAGACGCATAATCGTAGCGTACCGAAACAGATAATAATCGCAAAAAGGTATACTGGAGACGTTGAAGGCCTCTGCGACACACTCTGCCAAATTAAACCACATGTATCAGAAAAGCTTCGAGCTAGAATACATCGGCTGATCTCACACCTTGAGCAATAACAATCTGTCTACTAGATACCAGCTGAATAATTATATTTACTGGTTTTCCCTTGTTCTCTCCCTCAAATATATCCTTACCTCTACTCATCCTATGTCTCAGTTAACATTGATTTCACTCAACGCTAAATCGGTTCGAAGCCTCTCCAAGTGGGCCCGCCTGATGGCGTACGTCGAAGAATGGAAGCCAGACGTCATACTAATCCAGGAAACAAACATGGAAACTTTCCCAACCCCTGGTCTCCCAGGATACCAAATATACGTGTGTCCGTTTTCAACTCCCCAAACAGGAACAGCAATTGCGGTTAAAAACAACCTTTCAGATTACATAATTGGTCACGAAATAATCTTTAAAGGTCATGCAAATGCCATAAAACTCTCCTTAAAGACCTCTCCACCCACCACGCTCAGTATAATATGCTTTTAATAATTAATTAATTTTATGCCTCGCCAACTAACTAACTAACTAACTTTTATGGCCCACGAAACGCCGGCACAGCACTAAAAGCATCAGAAGCGCTACTAGATTATTTAGAAGATCTTCCAAACGCCTCACCACCGGGCTGCTCCCCCGTCATCATCCTGGGCGGAGATTTCAATACCACTCTACACCCTGAGAAAGATAGAACGGGTCAGGTCGAGAGGCACCCACTCTATGCCCAAGCGCTAAGGAACATAGTCGATAGGAATGCTCTAATCGATGTGTGGCGCCACCTAAAACCCGGAAACTGTGGCTACACCTTCTCAACACCGCAATCATCGTCCCGCCTTGATCGTTTCTACGTATCTACAGATTTTACCCCCGCTATAAAGAACATCACTATCCACGACTCTTTCTCCGATCACAAGGGAGTCATGATTCAAATACAGATACAAGGAAAAATTCCATCATCTCCATACTGGCGCTTTGATAATACCCTTCTAGAAGACCAAACGTTCTTAACTTCAATGCAAGACCTAATCAGACAAGTCAAATCTGAATATACAACCGCCATAGCGAAATGGGAAGCGATTAAAAGAGATGCAAAGGATTTCTCCATAAGATATAAGCAATGGAAAAGAGAACTAAACAAAGCACAAACAGATATACAGCATCAACATCTCCGGCGGAAAAAATTATGGCAACCCTTGGCTGGGATACGTTAACGGAGTCTGACGCAGACGCAACGAATCACCTAGGAAGGTGGGCACTAAAGTGCAAACCTAAACCACTAACTAAACTCAGGGTTGACGGCATAGAACTCACAGACTCCGCAGACCTCAGAAGATTTCTTAAGAATCATTTTTCCAATCTCCATCAAGGAGACCAAAACATTAGGATGGAAACTGAACTTTTTGACAATCTTAAAACCCTTAGAAAAGAAGAGGTCGACTACCTGAACATCCCACTCAATACTGACGACTTTTCGATTGCGCTAAAAAGTCTCAGCAAGAGAAAAGCACCTGGCCTTGATGGGCTAACTGCCGAGTTCTACAAAACGTTCTGGAAAGAACTAAAAGCACCCTTCACTGACATGGCTACCAAGGCACTGCATGACGGACATCTACCAAGGACCACGGCGACATCTGTCATTTATTTAATGAGTAAAGGAGGCGACTTATTGGATATCAAAAATTGGAGACCAATATCCATTTTAAATGCAGATTACAAAATCATTGCTAAAGCCCTGTCAATGAAACTCTCGCGTGTCATCGGAACTGTTGTCTCACCTGAACAGAGTGACTGTGTCCCTGGACGTTCGATTTTTGACTCAATTTCCCTTTTGAGAGATGTCATACGTTGGAAAAATTGTGACAACGCCCCTTTAGCAATCCTATCACTAGACCAAAATAAGGCCTTCGATCGCGTAAATCATACTTATCTATTCACCTTGATGGAGAAAATGAAATTTAGCGATACTTTTATAGGATGCATAAGAGCACTATATAACAGCGCTAAATGCATGGTTAGAGTCGAACAATCTCTAACAGCCCCCTTTACACTGCAGAAAGGCATTAGGCAAGGGTGCACCCTCTCTGGGCAGCTGTATTCCTTATCGGTAGAGCCCTTCCTAAGGCTGCTGAATAACACCCTAAAAGGCATTTCCATGCCTGGAGACTCAGAGAAAAGACTGATTGTAAGCGCCAACGCTGATGATATCAACATCTTCATAACGGAAGAAGAAGATTTCGCAAAAGTACTTCCCCTCTTCAATGACTACTCCATGGAATCAGGAGCCATGCTCAATGCCACCAAAAGTAACGGAATGTGGGTGGGCAGGTGGAAAGACAGAACTGATGATCCTCTAGGTTTTCAGTGGACCGGTGATGGCGCGAAATTCCTTGGAGTATGGCTCACCAACGACGAAACTTCGGAGTTAAAACTGATTACTCAACAACTATTAACAAGAACAGAAGATGCCATCAGGAATTGGCGACCAAGAATCGCCCCGTTATCTCTAAGAAGTCGCGTCCTTGTCGTGAACAAATTCATTGCACCCAAGTTATGGCGTATACTCCAGTGTCACTCCCCGACTCCCTCAGTAGTGAGACAACTGCAAGGGTTATTGGTGAATTTCGTGTGGGGTGAAGGGAAACATTGGGTAAAAGGACATGTTTTAACAGCTCCAATTACTGAAGGTGGGCTAGGACTTGTCAATATATCGGTCAAAGCCTCATCTTTCAGAATGCTGTTCTTACAACGGCTGGTACTAGGACCTTCTGATTCTCCATGGCGCATAGCAGCTTCTGAAAGACTTAAAAGATACAAAAATCAATGGAAAACCCTGGAACTATTCACAGAAATAAAAGACTTCAAGAAGTGCCCTCTCACTGACAATTACTACAATAGCCTAATAAAAACAACCTCACTTTTCATATTACAGTCCGTCCCCCTTGATTGTCCCAACACCTCTCCCATAGCACAGCCAATGCTCACAAACACCACCGTCTGCTTCAAAAGTGCAAAGACCAAACATCAACGGGAATTACCGATATTGAAGAGGCAAATGTATGGCGAGACCAGCTACTTACTTAATGGTAAAAGCTGGCCACTGAAAGGACCCTACCACGAAGTGGTGATATGGTCAGCTATCCGTGCTTTCCCAAGCCTTGGAAGAGACGCGGATAATGCTTGGCGCATGGCTCATGACAGATGGGCTGATGCCAAATTCTTATGTGCTACCGGCCTTCGCCAAAATAAGGAGTGCCCATGGTGCCCCACTATCGAAGGAAACGCGTGGCATCTGGCTCTGACTTGTAAAAAAGTTAGGAATATTTGGGCGAAAACAACAAGAGCCATAAAAACTTTGATAGAGACTGACAAAATCTATCTATACCAGCTATATAGTGGTTTCCCTGTCAAACGAACCAACAAGACAGGTTACCTTATATCCAACTTCCTCCTCACCACTATTAAAAGCGCTGTGTACGACGAACTTACGCTCTTCTTCAAGGGGAAAATCGCCGAGGTTCAATATGCTTCCAAAGTCACCAAAAAACTTCAACAAATATTAACCAGCTACAAGAAAGATCACATTATACGTAACAACATGGACGCCTTTAAAAATTTCTGGTGTTACAAAGACGTTGTCTGCAACAGCCAAGACGGAACCCTAAACTTGACCTTCTTATGACACCAACACCCCTTTTACCCGCTATTTATTTATTTATTCATTTATTTACTTATTTTATTATTTATGTAATTATTTATTTTTTTACTTAACTCCTTTATCAAAAACTCATATACATTTCTTCTTGCTGACGGTTTCAGTACTTGAGTACGAGTCATTTGCAAGGAAACACGATGTTCCGTCTGATCGGCGTCGGGGGGGAAATCAGGAAACTACGCCATTCCCTTCCAATCACCGTGATCACCTACTCTACTGCAATGGAGCGACAGGAGGAGGCAGGGAGAGAAGATCGCGAGCAGGCGGTTTCAATCCCCTGGGAGCGAACTATCCCTGGCCAGCCGCTCCGCATTTTTGATATAAAATTGTGCCAGATCATGTAGATCACTCTCTTTTGTTTGTTTGATTGTACTTTTTTCGGTTCCTTGTTGTTCTTACCGAAAAATAAAATAATAATAATAATAATAAATAAACACACACATATACAGACACACACACACACACACACACATACACACAGACATCATTCCGAAAATAGTCAAATCGTGTTCTAGGGACCCCAAAACATGTATTTCCGTTGAAATCTCGAAGTCGAATTTTTTCTTGAAAAAAATACTTTCTCTATACTTCGTATATGGAGAAAGTAAAAATCTGATGTGGCCAGCACATGACTTTCTCCATATGTAAGATGTAAATATTTATCTACGACAGTAATTTCGAACTCAATATTCCATCTAAACTTGGAAGAAGAGTGATTAATTTATACATTATCATCTTTGACGTCACAAACATTATAAATAATGTTTTTTGGGACATGATCGATGAACAACGATGAAATTAGCCTTTCGCCCATAAAGCCCAGAGCACCCACTAAGTACATAATCAGCAACTTCCGTTTTATCTAACTCGTGTCCAAAACCTCACAACGTCGATTTCTGATGGATCGACAGCTTCAGGACAAACCTCATGCAGAGACAGTGTGCCCAGTGCTCTCCTAAGAAAGCTGCTGATGATATAGTCTAATAAAGAAAGTTATTCAAATAAGCATGGGTGCGCCATTGTGGTGATCTATTGAGACGTTTTATATCGCTTGCCAAATAACCGTTACTATTTTTTTCCTTCTCACGCTTGGCAACCTCTTGGAAGAAAGAACTCTCAAAGACTCGTATAACTACAACACTACAAAATTTCAGCATAGAAAAAAATATGTTTTTAATAGATATTGGACTCGTCTTAACTACAAAACCAAACAACACTGATGAAAAGTTTCCAATAGTTTACTTATGTAAAAAACTATCTTGGAAAGTTAAATAAGTTGGCCTCATAAGCATTAAACTCCTGTAGTTTTCAATGCATTAATTTTTTGAATGATTTGACATATTTGTAGTAAGAAGCGGGTATGAATAAACTAGCCCCTGTAAAAGCGGGTTTACACCGCATGTTGCAGGCATTTGTATGCAACTTTTTTTGTTGACGTCATTTGTCTACAACATTTTGTTGCAGATAAAATACTAATGCGCTCTATTTTTCTGCGACTTTTGTGGACGACAAAAAGAAGCATTCTTAGTTCAAATGGCGAGCGTGGAGGACGTTGTGGAGTGAAGGGGGTAGGGGCGGAAACAGCCACCATAGTTCTGATGGACGAGAGGGGTAGCGGGGAAATGTCTGCAACACCGAATGGGCGCTGCAACTTTTGTTGCAGACACGGAAAATCTGTCGTCAACACGATTTGTTGACGACAAAATAAGTGCTGTTTTGTGAAATGTCGTCGACATCTGTCGTCAACACATGTCGTCAACTCCGGTGTAAACCCGGCTTAAGATAGACATTTTTCGGTTTCTGGGCTGCCTTGGACCCCCTCCCAATTGGCCAATCCTGTCTGCGCCACTGCCACTCCTGTATGAAGGCACTTGCAACTGTTGTTTTTTTAATGACACGATGTAGGCACGCTAGGCGAAGAAGGATACAATGTCCGAATGTAAGAACAACTGCGCTGGAAAAAGGAATATTTTAGGGTGATCTGAGAAAGCCCAAATCACGGTCATATAATCCATAATCAGCCCTTTCAGCTGTAATCGCTAATTGCGCTAGCGGCTACTTTCCACTACTTTCCCATAATACGCACCCACTATAAGACGCACCCACGTTATTACGAGCGCAATTTGAGAATTTTCTTATCACCATGTATAATACGCATTTGGCTTCTAGAGAATGGCATTCTACGCTTCTATTCGCGTATGGTCATCTGCTGGACCGTTCAGCACCCGACAGATCACCGCGCAAGCATGGAATGCTGCTAATGGCTTTCCCCCTTACGTACCCCTTTGATTTCTCAATGTGACGATCTATCAGTAACAGGTTCTTCCCCTCCGAATTTTTGTTTTAATTTAATAATTTTATTAATATGCAGCAGTGTTATTTTCAGAATAAACCTGAAATCAGAATGCACGTATGTTGAGTTATTTACTTCAAATGTCATCAACAGCCCGAATAAAAAGATGATGTTTGTAACCATGTATAATACGCACCCTACTTTTTTGACGTATATTCGTGGAAAGAAATGCGTACTATATATAGAAAATTACGGTACTTATTTGCTTTTCGGAGGGAGGAACGGAAGAACCGTGAGACTGAATATTAGAATAATTGCGCTCGAAACAAAAAACTTTGTCACAGTTTTCGAAGGTAGCCCAAATCGCGGTCATTGAAAAAGCAACCCGCCCATTGGGCGGAATAACGCCATAGGGACTTTCAAACCCGCCCCTGAGCACCTGAAGATAGCCCAATTCGCGGAAATCCGCCCAATCTGGCAACCCTGGTCAGGGGGACTGGTTGCTTACTACGGCGAAAACTTTCGTGTATTTTGTCATAGTACCCGTAATTTCGATTCAAAAGGTGTATTTTATGGCAATATTAAGATTTTTCACATAATTTACCTTCCTTTGGTACTTTTCCTGACTTCGTAGGACCATTATCTCCAATTTAATTCTGTAAAAGTTACAAAAGATACAAAAACCGAAATGGGACGCCGGTGTCGTCTGCTAGAGTGATACAGAGAACGAAATATCTGACAACTACCCGCAAACTACATTAAAACCTCGATGATCATTCTAATGTTAATTTTATGTGTATTTTAATGCACAAATCCGGCTCAGTTTTTACTTGATCAATATCAAGTTTGACATAAAAATTCCTTAATAATAGTTTACCGTAATGAAATTAAGCTACTATATAATACATTACAATGGCTTTCCAGGGTAATTAGAGATTTTCCGTTTGCGCAAATGTTTATTCTAATTCATAATAGGGGCTCAATGCGGTAGAATTTGTCAAAATGACAAATGAGAACTTGTATACCATGAAAGCCCTGCAGGTGCAACCGAGAGCACAATGAAACGATGATTAAAACACCGTGGCTTAATACCGACGTTCGTTCTGATTCATAGAGTTCATATAATGAATGAAATAATAAAATTGTGGAAGATCCATAGATTCCTTATAGTTTCGGAACATGTTGTGGAACTGTTCTGAGAGCAAAATGCCCAGCAATTGACCATTGAAACAGGCACTGCTTATTTACCTACAGAATGTTTAGAAACGCGAGAATAACTAAATTGCTTCGTGTTACACATTGCTCAAACTACATTCAGTGTTCCAAAACGTTCGAATCACTCGATCAAACCTTTATAAATCTGTATCAAAGGCGCAAAACCAACAAAAAACAATGTATTGGAATAAGGAGATACTAAATTTCACACGTCTACATCCACTTCCTGTCATTCACTGCGTTTACCAAGCGATCTGAGATCGATGCTGCCAAGTCAGTTCGAGTTGGTAAACAGAAACGCGCTCAGCAGCGCGAGCTAGAATGGCTAAAAGTGAGCTGAACTCAACCCTGCAAAAAAAGTGGACCAGGGGCCATATTATGTAACTCGTCGGTTTGGAAGCAGTTGGTTCGATTTCAAATCCAACCGACTGGAGAGGAAACCGTGATCTCTCACCGACTCGGCCTCTAAATCCTATTCTGTAGCATCGTCGGGCAGAAAACTACCAAACCGGCTGCCCCCATCCACTTTAAGGGGAAACATCCAAGCATTTCCGAAAGTGACGGTCACGTGCTTCATCTCAACCAATGAGAGGGCAAACGAGTAGACAAATGAAGAATGAAACAAGGCGTGCAAAAGCAGATGTAAATATCGATGATATGCATGAAATTTTAGGTAACTAAGATTTGTTGTTGTCATTTGTTGATTTCTTACCAAAGTTTTGAAAGAAATCTTACAGGGAAGATATTTATAATTGCATTAGTTGGTTTGTATGGTCTTAAATGGTTGATGTTTGAATTTAACATAAATTGATAGCAGAAGATTTTCCAGTGCCCAAATTCGAGCACAAGGATACTTATGGTAATAAAATATCGATATCTAATATACTATCAGCCCTACAGTGAATCCCTAAATTTCGTAATTTTATTAACTGGAAGTCGGTGCGTGATTTTCAGAACTTAGTATCAGTGAAAGAAGTAGAAAATTAGTAAGTACATAGTACCTTCGATACACTCACTGACTGATTTCTTGGAGGTTAGATTTCCACGAATTCCTTAGGTGCTTCATAAAGTTCTTGTTGGAACTGTTGCTGTCTTCAAATCAGTTTACTATTGGTCAGCTAGTAAGACCTCGATTCGTATAAACGAATAGGTATCTTTTCTTTTTTATATTTGCTACAAAAGCAAAATCCTCTCGTCTCCTTTTGAACCAAAGTACTGCAACTTTCGACTGTAGCACTTCCTTGTACGTAATTAATACTTGTAATTAGTTTCGCCTGGATTAACTATACACACTACAAATATTATTCAATTATCTTGGCCTTTCATATATTGCTGAAATATATGATTTTAATGGAATCTAATGGTAAAATTGTGGGTAATTTTCTAGTTTCACGGTGTTTGGGAGAAATTCTATATCTCCTTTACTACTGAAGATACACATACCATTTTTACACCATATTATAGAGGAAGGATTGCAGGTTATATATATGATAAGCAATCTCTTCTAAGTGCTGCCATTTCGGAGAAAATTCTATCCAAAAACGACAATCCCAACCTGGGGCCATATTCTGTATCTCATTTCCCGTCGGTACGGTAGCCAAGCAGTCGGTTGGGATCGCAAACCGACTCCGCGAGGTCTCGATGCTATTCTGGAAGCTCCTGCGTCGGTACGACGGCTAGCCATCGTCGGTAGAATCCGGAGAATGAAAAGGAGTCGGTAGCGATAGGAGTCAGTCGGTTAGCAGACGAACTGTGGCAAGTGTGTGCATATTTAACAATATCATCAAGGCAAATGAGTTAATTGAATGCCCGTAATTAGCAGAATGTAAAATAAAGCCGCAATAAGACATGCGATCGCATAAAATGAATGCGATTCTCGCTTTTAGATGCAAAATGATGTACGCCATAGCACATATGGATGCACGTATGTACTACGTTTCTTGGAGCGTGCATCTGTCCAAGGACGTGGAATAAAATAAACGTTTTAATCTTTTAATAATAAATGTAAATAACCATCAATAATTCATTAGGTAAAGTGTTGGGGAACGCTTAACATCCGTAACATATATGTTACTGTTTCCCCGTGCGAGACTCGACTATGGATAAATAATGACCCCGCTTGAAGAAAACTATGAATAATAGAGAAATAGATTAAACCTAGTCATAGGATTTCATGCGATCGAATTTTCTAATTTTTAAACGTATAATGATTAACTTTTAGTTGACGTGGATGGTATAATTTTTGTTCATTTTAAAACACAATTTGGTAATTTTCTAGTAGCAGACGAAAAACGTCGAAAATTTGTCGTTTTTGGATAGAATTTTCTCCGAAATGGCAGCACTTAGAAGAGATTGCTTATCATATATATAACCTGCAATCCTTCCTCTATAATATGGTGTAAAAATGGTATGTGTATCTTCAGTAGTAAAGGAGATATAGAATTTCTCCCAAACACCGTGAAACTAGAAAATTACCCACAATTTTACCATTAGATTCCATTAAAATCATATATTTCAGCAATATATGAAAGGCCAAGATAATTGAATAATATTTGTAGTGTGTAAAGTTAATCCAGGCGAAACTAATTACAAGTATTAATTACGTACAAGGAAGTGCTACAGTCGAAAGTTGCAGTACTTTGGTTCAAAAGGAGACGAGAGGATTTTGCTTTTGTAGCAAATATAAAAAAGAAAAGATACCTATTCGTTTATACGAATCGAGGTCTTACTAGCTGACCAATAGTAAACTGATTTGAAGACAGCAACAGTTCCAACAAGAACTTTATGAAGCACCTAAGGAATTCGTGGAAATCTAACCTCCAAGAAATCAGTCAGTGAGTGTATCGAAGGTACTATGTACTTACTAATTTTCTACTTCTTTCACTGATACTAAGTTCTGAAAATCACGCACCGACTTCCAGTTAATAAAATTACGAAATTTAGGGATTCACTGTAGGGCTGATAGTATATTAGATATCGATATTTTATTACCATAAGTATCCTTGTGCTCGAATTTGGGCACTGGAAAATCTTCTGCTATCAATTTATGTTAAATTCAAACATCAACCATTTAAGACCATACAAACCAACTAATGCAATTATAAATATCTTCCCTGTAAGATTTCTTTCAAAACTTTGGTAAGAAATCAACAAATGACAACAACAAATCTTAGTTACCTAAAATTTCATACATATCATCGATATTTACATCTGCTTTTGCACGCCTTGTTTCATTCTTCATTTGTCTACTCGTTTGCCCTCTCATTGGTTGAGATGAAGCACGTGACCGTCACTTTCGGAAATGCTTGGATGTTTCCCCTTAAAGTGGGTGGGGGCAGTCGGTTTGGAAGTTTTCTGCCCGACGATGCTACAGAATAGGATTTAGAGGCCGAGTCGGTGAGAGATCACGGTTTCCTCTCCAGTCGGTTGGATTTGAAATCGAACCAACTGCTTCCAAACCGACGAGTTACATAATATGACCCAGGGGGAAGACATGTTCTCATTTGTTTTAATTTGGCCTTCGCCGTTTTCGCCGCTAAACCCCCCTTGAAAATACACTGTGTCAAATTGTTGGCGCTGCCTGTCTCAGTGTGCGAGAGAAAGAGCAAATTTTGAATTTTCTCTCTCTCCCTCTAATTTTCCTCAGCAGCTGTAGGTGTACCACTTTAATGTTGAAAATGTTGCTCAGGAACCCTGAGAGTGGTCAGAAGTCTTAGAACTTAGACAGAAATATTGATAAAAACTGGAAAAGTTACAAAATAACTTAAATTGCTTTCTGGTAATAAAAATCTATATAGAAAAAGTTCTTAAACTGTATAAATTAACTATGCAATAAGAATATAAGGTCTTTTGTAATCTGAATCTCAAATTTATTTACATACTGAAATTATTTAAAAATGATATAGCAAGAGTACCTAAAATAATGCCAAAGTAAATTAATACACTCCATAGAGAGCAAAATCACGCATAAACGTAAACATAATTGCGGAAGGAGAACAATATATACCTTAAGAAGTTGGTGTGTTGGCAAACATGTAAATGCGAAAGCACTAGGTTTTCCCCATTACAAATGTAAATATTGATATTCGCTGTCGACTAATGTCAATCGCTCTTTGATTGATTGATTTCATTTATCTGAAGAGTAATTTTGCAAAAATGAGCTTGCGTTGTAAGGTAAAGGGCTGCACTTCTGTGAGTAGTCAACCAGAAGTAAGATTCTTCTCATTTCCTACTGTAAAACAACTGTAAGTAAAATAATTTTAAAGGAACATTACTAAACCATTAATAACCTTTATCTGATGTCGCACGATAACAATTCTGTTTGATCATTTCGTTAACTGTAGTTCAGAAGAGGTATAAGTTAATTGAAATTAGCTGAATATGTCATTATAATGACATATTTATAGGAAACAAGTTCAGGCTTCACTTGGTGGTAATGACATACACTGAGATGTGACATAATAAAACTTTTACTTTACCACAAATTATTATTTAAAAAAAAAACGACCAGGTTTCGCAGCAGTGCTGCATCATCAGGATGCACCTGATGATGCAGCACTGCTGCGAAACCTGGTCGTTTTTTTTTTTTTTTAAATAATAATTTGTGGTAAAGTAAAAGTTTTATTATGTCACATCTCAATGACATATTTAGCTAATTTCAATAATACATAATGCCGTATCTCCGCGACATTAAAATTATTATCATAATCCTGTTTTAATAATCTCAGTCATGTCAATTGGTCGGGCGACCATCTTTATTCTCCGTAAATTTACGTATGTGATAGAATTATGGGACTCTTTTAAAAATGTGAGATAGCAATGAAGGAGAGAAAAGGAAAGCAAAACCCCCCTTTCGCCGCATCAGAAACCATGGTTTCGTTGGGGATATTTTATAAATTCAAAGCATATCAATCATGCTTTTTCCATCGTTCAGTGACGAGTTTCGGATATATATACATTCGTTTTTGATTTTTTGGTTAACTAATGATCATTCTAAGAAACGCAGAATTTTACTCTGTAAAAAATCCTTGGTAAATTTCTAGCTGACTGTGTGAAACTAGAAATTTACCTAATCCTTTTCACAACAAAGGTCAACTGGCCTAAAGGGTGAACGTAAGGAATCCTTTCAGTAGTCACGGTAGGAGAAGGTGATGTCATGTTAACAAGAATGTTTTTCAGTATTCTCTCATGTATCTGAAAACCCTATTTACATCTAATTACAGGATTTTAATTACTCATATAAAGCTAGGGAGAACAACTGTCATGGCAGATTCATCAATGCTTTAACTTAAATGTCAATCAGTTCTTTTACTTCACCCTCACATCAACAATTCTATGTTTTCTTACAATTTATGTTTTCAATTATTTATAATGTTAGAGCTGTCAAATATTTGAGAGATACAAATTTCTTTGCTTCCATCTTGCATGACACATTTATGCAAACATATTTAAAAAGCAAAAACTCTAGAAGTCTATGAAGAAATAACAAGATGTTAATATTCCAACTTCAATCTTAGCCATTGATGTGGGATTTTCATGTGTTTCTCTGAATGGTTGCAAGTTCTCCGAAAAATTAAGTTTGTAGAACTAATTTACAATTAATGAAATGGAAGTATACAAAATTTCTATTATAGCTATGTCCCCTTAATTCATTTGAGACATATTTTGGATCAACTACTTCCCTTTGCATGATTTTAGGTGGAAGGAAAGATACAGCTTCTGTGATTTACATACTTATAAAATATTAGTCCGCAAGATTGTTCATTGCTGCTGAAGTGTATCGATAAGATTTTCGAGTGGTGTCAAATTAATCTCATGACAGTAACTGTAATAAAATGCAATGTAATTTCCTTCACTTGCAAGAAGCAATCCCTTACTTTTCATTACTTAATTAATGATGAAGTTATTCCAAGAATTTCGATTGTGAAAGACCTAGGTGTTTATTTCGATAACTCCCTGACATTCAATGCTCATATTGAACATATTGTATCAAGATCACTGCGTATGTTAGGTTTTGTTAGCAGAACAGTCTCTGATACAGAAAATATTTATTTGCCTAAAGTTCTGTACACTTTGCTTGTCTGTCCTATACTTGAATATATTTCTATTGTCTGGAATCCATTTTACAATTTTAATATTATTCTCAACGAAAGAGTGCAAAATAAGTTTTTAAGTATTGTAAATTATTATGCTGAATTTATAAGTAAATATACCTATTGAATTGAAACAATGTTAATATTGGATACTCACCCTCTATCTGTGAGAAGGAAACTAAATGATTTAATATTTTTGTATAAACTATGTAACAATATGATAAGATGCACCCATTGCTTGAGGAGTATTAGTTTTAACTGCATGGCTACCTCAACAAGAAGTCACAGTTTTTTTATTTCAGGTTCTGTTGAAATAATGTTACATTTAATAATCTCGTTTCCAAGTTACTAAGATTATGTAATAGTGCTTCATGTGTAATTGATAGTGATATATTTTATGATTCATTACATATCTATAAGCAGAAAATGTTAACATATTTTATGTTAAAATGCTACCAAAATGCTTGCAGATAATAATTATATAATTATTGGCAATATCGTGCAATATTGATCACTTTTCCCTCTTGTTTCATTTTTCTCATTTTTGTCTTGTTTATTTATTATCCATTAGTTGAATCACTACATTTTAAACTTTGTTATTTAAAACATTACTTCCTAAGGCATTACACTGTGCTGTTTTATACTTTGATTTCTGTGTATTGGGTTAATACCACGAAATATAGATTGAATTGAATTGAATAATTCATTTGTACCTAGAAATTAGTGAAGTGTTACTACTGTGCTGAAAGTATTTCTTCAAATGTTATAACTTCCCTTTGTTTTTTGATGAATTTATTACACTATTGTCTTTGTTTGTACTTTCATAGTATATGTTTTTTTATTTCAGCTGCAACCTTTGGGTAGCAATCTATCGGGGATAGAATTTAATTGTCAGACTATGGAATGTCTTGCCTTGCACACTGCACTCCCCGCAAGAAGCCTTACCTTTATGGGAGGGAAAAGGCAGAGGAGTTGAGGAAATTAAAGGCAGTGAATCGGAAGCTCAAGGCCAAAGTAAGTAGCTCCAAGGCTTCAGGAGAGCATCAATTAAGTATTGCTGACTTTTTGAATTCATTCCTCTCCGAACCTGCAGCAGCCTTGCTCAGCTGCCAACTTCGGAGCTCAAAAAAGAAACCAAAGGGCAGGAGGTGGACAAAGGATGAGAAGGTAGTGGCTCTAACCATATACAAGAGGAGTCCAAAATGTTGTAGATATCTTAGATCTATTTGGGCACTCCCTTGCATCAGAACATTGCAGCGCTTCTTAGGTTCATCCCCATTCTCCATAGGAATTCATCACAAGGCCCTCGCTAATGTGGTGCAGGCATTAGCTGACAAGGAGCCTTGTAATCGATTATGACTGCTCTTATTCGACGAAATGTCAATAAGACAGCATTTCAATTACAAGGCGTCCAGTGACACCATTATAGGCTTTGAAGATCATGGCCCTTTGGGAAAGAGCCATAAGCCTGCAAAGTATGCTTTGGTGTTCATGGTGCGTGGGTTGCTTCAAGATTGGAAGCAACCCATTGCTGCTTTTTTCAGTGGTTCACCTACAAATGCGGAGAGGCTTAAAGGCATATTAGAGCTGGTGTTGAGAGAAAGCAGTAAGGCTGGCCTTCAAATAATCTCCACCGCTTGCGACATGGGCTCAAATAATGTCAAAGCTATGAGGATCATGGGTTCAAAACCTTTTATTTATCTTGCGGGTCAAGATTATATAACTATATTTGATCCTCCACATTTGTTAAAGTCTACTAGGAACTTATTCCTAAAGCATGACATCCGCTTCCCCGTAGAGGTAGCAGTGGAGGGTATCACAGTGAAATTTCCTGGAGTAGCAAAGTGGAAGGACTTAAAGGAAGCTTACGAATGGGACAGAAGTATAGAGTATAGAACTTTGTGAAAGCTGTCTTCAATTCACATTGAACCTAAGATTAGGAGACTTTATTGTACTGTTACATAGGTTTTTTGTGAGATTTTTGAAATATCATCAAGACAATTTCATTTTGGGAGATTATTTAAAGTTTGCCCTTTCCATTTTTGTAGGACATAGATCTATAGAAAGACAAATATGTTGCTATTTATGATGCATTTGCTGATTCCGTGTAAAGCATTACTTAAATTCATTCACAGGGGCGCAGTAAACTTTGAGTCAGCATCGCAGCACAGGTTTTCAGCCAAGCAATGTCTACTTTTCTGATGGTTGGATATTCAACTGGTCTGTATATTTTTTAATTACAATACTGTATATGCATTCTTGAAGTAATGAAGTAATTCATTACCTTACATGCCCATAACAGGAGTCCTTTCAACCTCGGTGCTGGCAACATCTAGATTTGCCCGGCTACTAGATAATATGTTTGACTCGTTGAATGGAGGAGATCGGTTGGATAAGGGTCATAGGTGGAAAGCCACCAGGACATCAGGGCATTTCGAATTCTGGAGAAATGCCAAGAATTTGGTTAACTCCTGGGAATTCTTGGAGGATTCGGATCCAGAGGTGCCTGATGCCAGCTGGCCTGCTATGCGGCAACCTCCAACAGTAACTGGATGGCTGACCACCTTGACTGCCATAGAGTTAAAATGGGATAAGATAAGCTCAGTGAAGAAAGTAAAGCTATCTACACGGCGGGTGAACCAGGATCCCTTGGAGAACTTCTTTGGCTGCATCAGGGGTCAGTGTGGATCCAACAGGGACCCCACTATCACATCATTCATAGGTGCATGGAAGACCTGTATCTTCAATGGCCTTGCCATTGAAGGATCTATTAGAGGAAGAAATTGTCTTGAAGATGGTGCACATCTTTTGAACAATTCTGATGATTTGGTAGAGGATAGACATGATGGCTTGGCTTCCAGCAGTCCCAGCACCACTTCCGCAATTCCAGATGAGGACATTTCCCATCAATGCAAGGGCATAGCAGACCTCCTTCGCCTCGTTGCTGGTGAAACTCTTAGTAATTCATCATGTATGGATTGCAGAAAAGGTAAGATATAAGATTCATGTTTACTTCCACTTTTTACATGTATTACAAAAATATTGATGGATTCATGCAAAAGAATAAGAAAGTAAAATGGAAATAGAAGTACCTATTAAGAAAAATTATGTCGGATTTCTCAAATGTATCACTATTTTTTTTAAAACCTCATTCCCGCCAGGTTTACATTGCATTATTCTCCATTTTTGCCTATCACTTGCCACAAAAATTTGAGTAGCATACATTTTCTACATACTTCAATGTGTCGTTTTCAGGTTTGGTGGAGATCATGCCACATGAAGACCTTGCCTGGGATTATCTGTTTGTGGAAACCAAGGGAGAGGAGCAGCATTTCGCTTACCCAAGTGAAAATTTGGTTAAGTGCTTCACTCTCTGTTTGAATTACACTACTAATCTCCTTTCCAACAATCCCCCTATGCAAAATTATTGCAAAAATATCAGTGAACACATAAATGACAATGGTTGGTCTGGATTTCTTGAGCAATGCAGAATTCACCAGGACTGGATGAAAGAACAGCTCATACAGAGAACTGTAGAGAATTGTATCACATACTGGTGTCAACAACAAAATCTACAGATCAAAATGAAAAGATACGCTGCATTGACACCTTCGTAGAATCCTCCTGTTAATTTCAGTTTACTACTTTCTTTATTAATCCAGTGAAGGAATTCTACATTAAGTTTACAGTTTATTATTAGTTACAGTTCATTATTTCATAGGGTTCTTGCTGTTTCTTTGTTCTTTAGAGTGAGGAGTTAAAGGATGTATTTCCTCAAGTCTTTCGTGGTAACCAATTGGGAAAGGAACAGATGACCTCACCCCTTCTTCAAGCTTATTCTTTTATCCAAGTATCCATAGTTTTGACTTCATTTTCGGACTACACCTTCACCAATTCACAACTTTCCTTTTCGAGTTTACTGAGTTATTAGTTAAGAGTTCTTATGTTTTGTTGACTTGAAATAGAGATATGTATAGTTTTCTATAGTGATCACAAAGTTATGATAATGAATATTGTACAAAATTTTAAGGACAAATGAATTGGTAAACCACTTCTTTGTTTTGCTGAAGCATAATAAACAGGCAAAGCTTTCAGCGTTCACTAGAGGAGAATGGAAATCATAGTTTCCAAAGGTAATACATTTTCGATTCAATGTTATCATTAGATTGACTACGATGTATGTTATTTAAACTTTTAATTTTTCCAGTTTGTTGAGTTAATTATCTTTATATTTATACAACAGGGAATGAGTACCCAAAGCATTGCATTTGGTTCTTCATGGAATTACCTGGTGGATTACCATTTATCCAATCTGATAATCTCAGAGAGAAGCTCTAAGAAACACTGTTCTTGGGGTTTTAGACGAAGGAAGCACTCTAGAATCAGCTGAAATACTAAAAATAATTAAGAAGGTATCTGCATGATTTACTTAAGAGCTTTTGAATTTCTCACTTATCAAAAAGTGAAAATATAACACATCACTTCATTTAAAATTTTCAGGGTTATGCTGGAAGTTGCACCTCATCATGGCAATAAAGTTGTACATATAGTTAAAGGTTGAGCTAGGGTATTCAGCAGTTATGGATGGGGATGAAATAACAAATTTTTTATCAACATTACCCATGGCTAATGTTTGTGCTCCATTGGAAGGCTTACTTAATTCTGTGTAAGTAAGTAGTGCATGCTGTGAATGCCAGTAGCTATGGGAAGTGCCCTTGCTGAACTTTTACAAGGTAGACTAAGCCCTACCACACTTGCTTAATGCTCAACTGGATTTGTAAGGGGAAATCAAGTCTGGTTCTAATGCTGTCCATTATCTGGAATTAGCCCATGACGGACTGCCCTGTGAAACTCACTTAGTGATGTCGTAGTAGTGCCACCTGTACTGCCCAGGCAGGTGGTTGGCAACAGGAGTACCTTGAAAAGTCTGTTTTAAAAAATCACTATCTCTTTTCATTTGGAGTTGAAAGACTTTGTTAATTGATTTTCCTACCAAATGAAAATAGCATGTTAAGAAACATTTTATTGGAGAATGCAAATGATAAATGTTAGTCTTCATCTAAATCAAAATTTTAGATTGAAAGCCACTCTCAACTTCATAATGAAAAAGGTACTTGATTAGTGCTTCATGTTGCACTACATTTATGATTGTACTGCATGACATAAGCAGAATGCTATCGAATATCCAATAGCTGCTAATCATAAATATTACAGCTATAAAATTCAAGTTAATCTGAGGACTTCTGATTTCGTTCTTGCATTCAAACCGCTGTAGATTCTATCACCATAGATAAACAAAAACTTAGCTACCATGAACTTCTCCGCTATTTCTCTGTGAGGATAGTGAATTGGTAACTTAGCAACTCGGTCAAATTTCCTAATTCTCTGTTAACTCTATACTTATTGAGTTTTCACCAATCATTTCTATCTCTTGTCTGAGACACGACTGTATTTCAGCATTCTATTCCTTACGGTGATTAGCTTACTGTTGAATTTCTCCTTCTATAAACCTAACTCCCTGGATGGTTGTGAACTGTACATTCAAAGGATAGAGGAACGAATAAAACACATGTTTGCTATTTGAAAAACAAAGCCAAGCTCCCCATGCTTCATTACTCACAAAGTTCACAACAAGAAGCCAACAAAAGCAGCACTATAGACTATATCCAGTCTTCGCCTGATGCTCGTAGGAGGCTGACGTGCCAACTGGTCGCTCCAAAATACTTTCTCCTTAATTTTCATCCCCTACGGTAGCAAAGTTTTGACCGCGATGTCCCCTCCCGTTGCCCGCAAGAAGGATTCACAGCCCACGGAGTCCGAAAATGCCAATTTCAACTTTACTCTGGAGAAGGTGGAAGAGAGTCTCGCCTTGTTTAGAAGCGAGTTGGATGCGGCAAAAAGCCAATCGCCTGGGTCCTCCTCTATCACGTCGATCGAGGAAAGATTCACGGCGTTCGAAAGGAAAATTATCAGCGACGTGCAAAGTCTCAGGAGTCGGATCGAAAAAACAGAAGAAAAAGTGGACGCCTTGGAGCAATATTCAAGGAGGAATTGCCTGCTCATCCATGGCATTCCTGAAGCCACTCAGGATGACTGCCCGCAACATGCAGTCTCCCTCTTCGGCGACAAGCTGAAGATCGCCGTCGACCGACAATTTTTAGATAGGGCGCATCGCGTTGGACCCCGCAGAACTCCATCCAAAGAGAGACCACGGCCAATAATTGTTAAATTTGTGTCACACCAGGTTCACCACAAGGTGTGGATGGCGAAAAAAGAATTAAAAGACTCCGGTATTCTCATCACCGAGTCTTTAACGGCCGCAAGGAACTCGGTTCTGCAGGCGGCCAGAGACCTGGTGGGGCCGCGCAATGTCTGGACACAGGATGGGATTGTAGTTTTCCTGCGTCCAAACGGGGGAAGGGCTCACATAACGAGCCTTAAAGATCTTGACGCCGTTCGTAGTGAATTTACTCCTACCATCTCAACTAGGAGCCGACGGCGTTGATAGGTAAGCGGAAGGCGTAAGTTGACGAGAGAAATAATTCTCATATATTACTAGACAGAGGAATTTATCCCAACACATCTTCGTGACATCTGAGTGACATCGCGGGCTCCGAGCGGCCCGCTGACTCTCGCCCGTACGGGCGGTGCCGGCCCCGAAGCTAGGAGAAAGTTTTCCGCCGCGGATGGAGACTGCAATGAGCGAATTGTCACTATTGGGGACCTAAAACCAAACCCACCCAACCCAAACCCAAACCAACCCAACAAAGGCCCAACCCGACCAAGCCCAGCCCTACCCCGCCCACCCCAGCCCAACATAACAAAAATGTGTACGAATATCGACCACAGTAGTCGAAAACACAAACAAAAAGAACAGAAAAGAAAGGCTTAACTTGAGCCTGCAGACGTGAACATAACGTCTGACAAGAAAGAAAAACTCGACCAGAAACAGGACAAAACGATGAACTATTAAAAAGGAGAAAGAAAAACGAGAAAAGTAAAAAAAAGAACGGCTTTTCTTAAGCCTTAACAAAAGGGGAAATAAAACTTTTTCGCGATCGTGAAGAAGCGCTCGGGGGATGGAAGTTGCCTGACTTCCCTTCCCAAAGAAAGCGCTTGGGAGAGGGGGGGCGCCTGATTTCTATCGGGGTGACCTTCTGCGGAAGAACAAAGCCGCGCACCGACTGGCGCACCTCCTTGAAAGGAGGAAGAGGGAGGGGGTCCCCTCTCGCGACTTTCGCGAAAACAGCTTACTTCCGCGGATGAGTCACGAAAACGTGGCACCACAAAAGTTTAAATTATTACACTTTCCGCGGTCAGATTTCAACAACTATGACACCCACAGTTGTCTACTCACTTGGCGCGCAGAATAGCACTTCGAAGAACTCAAAACACAATAAACTCTAACAAAACTCAATACAGGACCGGAGCTGCCTAAAAACACGTCTACTCCGAACAGACGCACGGGCGAAAAGACGAACTTACAAAATTAGATAATTTTATTGAAATTTTTATATTTTTGCTCTATTTCTCAAACATTTTCGTCATTTTAAATGACAGTATCAAAGAAAGTAATGAAATTGGATAGTATAAGCAATATTATAAAATATTTGCTCAATATCTGTTAATTTACGTCATTTTGTATAGGTATGTCAGAAATAAGCGACGTAGTGAGATAATTTCATCGAAATTTTATTTTGTTTTATCTATTTCTTCCTTATTTTCGTCATTTTATCTAGGTATGATAAAAAAAGGTAAAAAACGGATAATATCTTCGAAATTTACATTTTTTCCTCTATTTTGCCCATATTCTCAACATTATATGGAGGTGTATTTAAAAAAAGTTTCGAAAACGGATAATTTCACCGAAACGTCAATTTGTTTCCTCTATTTTGCACTTATTATCGTCATTTTCTCGGGGCATGATTGAAAAAAGGTTCGAAAACGGATCTATTCGGACAAACAGAGGTACGGAGGAACAGACGCACGGACGAACAGACGCAAGAACTAAAAAACGCACGGACGAACAGACAAACGGACGAACAGACGCACGGACGAACAGACGCACGGACGAACAGACGCAAGAACTAAAAAACGCACGGACAAACAGACGCACGGACGAACAGACGCACGGTTAAACAGACACACGGACAAACAATCGCGAAGACGAACAGACGCACGGACCAACCTTATTTTTGTCATTTCATTTAGGTATGATCGAAAAAAGGTAAAAAATGGGTAATTTTACCGATATTTAATTTTGTTCCTCTATTTATCCTTATTTTCGTCTTTTTATCGGCGTTTGTTCGAGAAAAGGTCGAAAACGGATAATTTCACAAAAATATCAATTTTTTTATCTCTATTTTGCCCTTATTTTCGTCATTTTTTCATGGTATGATCTATAAATGGTTCGAAAACGGATCGTTTCGGACAAACAGACGTATGGACGTACAGACGCGTGGACGAACAGACGCACGGACGAACAGTCGAACGGACGAACAGACGCGCGGAAGAACAGAGAAACGGACGAACAGAAGCACGGTCGAACAAGCTCATGTACGAAAAGACGCACGGATGAGCAGATGCACGGACAAACAGACGCACGGAAGAACAGACGCACGGACGAAAAGAGGATGGGAGGAACTGACGCACGGTCAAAAAGAGGCACGGACGAACAATCTCACGGACGAACGGACGCACGGACGAACCTATTTTTCGTCAGTTTATCGAGATATAATCGAAAAAAGGTTCGAAAACAGATCTGTTTGGACAGACAGATGTACGGACGAACAGATGAACGGACGAACAGACGCACGGATGAACCTTTCTTTTGTCATTTTATCGAGGTATGATCGAAAAAAGGTAAAAAACAGATAATTTCACCGAAATTTCAATTTTGATCCTCTTTTTTGTCCTTATTTTGGTCATTTTATCTTGGTATGATCGAAAAATGTTTCAAGAATGGATAATTTCACCTAAATTTTAATTTTTTTCCTCTGTTTGCCCTTATTTTCGTCCTTTTTTCAAGGTATGAACGAAATAAGGTTCGAAAATGGATAATTTCGGACAAACAGACGTACGGACGTACAGACGTCCGGCGAACAGACGCATGAACGAACAGACGAATGGACGAACAGACGCACGGACGAACAGAAGCATGGACGAACCTTATTTTTGTCATTTCATAAAAGTATGATCGAAAAAAGGTAAGGAACGGATAATTTTATCGATATTTCAATTTTGTTCCTCTATATTGCTCTTATTTTCGTCATTTTTTCTAGGTACGATCTAGAAAATGTTCGAAAACGGATCTGTTCGGACAAAAAGTTGTACGGACGACCACAGGCATGGAAGAGCAGACGCAAGGACGATCAGAAGCACGGACAAAGAGACGCACGGACGAACAGACGCACGGAACAACAGACGCACAGACGAACAGACGCACGGATGAGCAGACGCACGGACGAAGAGACGAACGGACACACAGACGCTCGGACGAAAAGACGCACATACGAACAGACTCAAGGACGAACTGACACACGGACGAAAAGACGCACGGAGGAACAGACGCTCAGAAGAACGGAGGAACAGACGCTCAGAAGAACGGACGAACATCAAAAATTGGATAATTTTAGCGAAATTTAATTACTTTTGCTCAATTTCTCAAGCATTTTCGTCATTTTAAACGATAGTATCGAAGAAAACGTCGAAATGGGAAAATATTATCAATATTTTAATATTTTGCTCTATATCTGTTACATTTACGTCATATTGTATAGGTAAATAAAAAAGAGCAACGTAGTGAGATACTTGTATCGAAATTTAAATTTTTTCCTCTGTTTTGCTTTTATTTTCGTTATTTTATCGAGATATGATCAAAAAAAGGTAAAAAACGGATAGTTTCTTTGAAATTACATTTTTTTCCTCTATTTTCTCTTATTCTCGTCATTTTGAGGAGGTATTTTTGAAAAAAGTTTCGAAAAAAGGATAATTTCTATTTTCATCCACTATTTTGCCCTTATCTAAATCATTCTCTCGAATTATGATCGAAGATAGGTTCGAAATCGTATCCGTTTGGACAAACAGACGTATGGACGAACAGACGCACGGTCGATCAGACGCACGGACAAACAGAAGCAGCTTCGAATAGACGCACGGACAAACAATCGCACGGACGATCAGACTCACGGACGAACAGACCCACGGACGAACCTGATTTTTTTTAAATTTTATCGTGGAATGATCGTAAAAAGGTAAAATACGGATAATTTCACCGATATTTTAATTTTGTTCCTCTATTTTGCCCTAATTGTTAATACTTAATCGAGGTATGATCGAAAAAAGTGCAAAAACGTATAATTTCACCGATAATTCAATTTTGATCCTCTATTTACCCCTTATTTTCGTCATTTTATCGAGGTATGATCAAAAAAAGTTCAAAAACGGATATTTCACGAAAATTTCAATTTTTTTCCTCTATTGTGGCCTTATTTTCTTCATTTTTTAAGGTATGATCGAGAAAAGGTTCGAAAAGGATCTGTTCGGACAAACAGACGTATGGACGATCCTACGCATTGACGAACAGACGCACGGACGAATATACTAACGGAAGAACAGACGCGCGGACGAACAGTAGCACGGACGATCAGATTCACGTACGAACAGACGCACGGACGAACCTTATTTTCGATTCGATTATGATCGAAGAAAGGTAAAGAACGGATAATTTTATCGATATTTCATATTTGTTCTTCTATTTTGCCCTTATTTTCGTCATTTTATCGACGTATGATCGAAAAAAGGTAAAGATTGGATAATTTTATCGATATTTGAATTTTTTTCCTCTATTTTGCCCTTATTTTCGTCATTTTATCGACGTATAATCGAAAAAAGTTTCGAAAACAGTTAATTTTATTGAAATTTCAATTTTTTACTTCTATTATGCCCTTATTTTCGTCAATTTTTCAAGGTATGATCGAGAAATGGTTCAAAAACGGATCGGTTCGGACAAACAGACGTACGTACGAACAAAGGCTTGGACGAACAGGCGCACGGACGAACAGACACATGGAAAGAACACGCACGGACGAACAGACGCAAGGACGAACAGACGCACGGACGAACCTTAATTTTGTTATTTTATCGAGGTATAAATGAAAAAATGTAAATACGGATGATTTTACCGATATTTCAATTTTGTTACTCTATTTTGCCCTTATTCTCGTCATTTTGTTGTTGTATATTTGAAAAAAGTTTCGAAAACGGATAATTTCCCCGAAATATCAATTTTCTTCCTATATTTTGCCCTTATCTAAGTCATTCTCTAGAAGTATGATCGAAGAAAGGTTCAAATCGTATCTGTTTGGACTACTAGATGCACGGAATAACAGACGAACGGACGGACAGACGCGCGGACGAACAGACGCACAGACCAACAGACGCACGGACGAACAGACGCTCGGTCGAATAGACGTACGGACAAACCATCGCACGGATGATTAGACTCACGGACGAACAGACTCACGGACGAACCTTATTTTTGTTATTTTATCGAGGTATAAATGAAAAAATGTAAATACGGATGATTTTACCGATATTTCAATTTTGTTACTCTATTTTGCCCTTATTCTCGTCATTTTGTTGTTGTATATTTGAAAAAAGTTTCGAAAACGGATAATTTCCCCGAAATATCAATTTTCTTCCTATATTTTGCCCTTATCTAAGTCATTCTCTAGAAGTGTGATCGAAGATAGGTTCGAAATCGTATCTGTTTGGACAAACAGACGTATGGACGAATTGACGCATGGACGAACAGACGCACGAACGAACAGACACACGAACGAACAGACGAACGAACCAACCTTATTCTCGTCATTTAATCGAGGTATGATCAAAAAAAGGTAAAAAAAACAGTTTTACAGATATCACAATTTTTTTCCTCTATTTTCCCATTTTGTCGTCATTTTATCGAGGTGTGATCGAAAAAAGTTTCGAAAACGGTTAATTTTATCTAAATTTCAATTTTTTCCTCTATTTTGCCCTAATTTTCGTCACTTTTTCAAGGTATGATCGACAAAAGGTTCGAAAACGGATCGGTTCGGACAGACATACGTACGGATGAACACAGGCATGGACGAAGGGACGCACGGACGAACAGACACATGGAAAGACAGACGCATGGACGAACAGAAGCACGGTCGAAAAGACGCACTGATTATCAGACGCACGGACAAAAAGCCGCATGGACGAGCTCACGCACGGAAGAACAGAAGCACGGTCGAACAGACGCTAGGGCGAGCAATCGCGAGAACGTACAGACTCACGGAAGTACTGACGCACGGATTATCAGACGCACGGACAAAAAGCCGCATGGACGAACTGACGCACGGAAGAACAGAAGCACGGTCGAACAGACGCTAGGACGAGCAATCGCGAGGACGAACAGACGCATGGACGAACCTTATTTTTGCCATTTTATCAAGGTATGATCGAAAAAATGAAAAAAACGGACAATTTTACCGATATTTCAGTTTTGGTCCTCTATTTATGCCTTATTTTCGTCATTTATTCATGATATGATAGAGAAAAGGTTCGAAAACGGATCTGTCCAGACAAACAGACGCACGGATGAACACAGGCATGGACGAACAGACGCACGGGCGAACAGACGAACGAACGAACAGACGCACAAACGAACAGACGCACCGACGAACCTTTTTTTTGTCATTTTATCGCGCAATGATCGAAAAAAGGTAAAAAATGGATAATTTCACCGATATTTCAAGTTTGATCCTATATTTTGCCCTTATGTTCGTTATTTTATTTACGTATGGTCGAAGAAAGGTCAAAAACGGATAATTTCACTGAAATTTCAATTTTTTTCCTCTATTTGGCCCTTATAATCGTAATTTTTCATGGTATGATCGAGAAAAGGTTCAAAAACGGATCTGTTCGGACAAACAGACGTACGGATGAACACAGGCTTGGACGAACAGACGCACGGACGAACAGACGCACGGACGAACAGACGCACGGACGAAGAGACGAACGGACGAACAGACGCTCGGACGTAAAGAGGCACAGACGAACATACGCAAGAAATAACAGACGCACGGAGGAAAAAACGAAAGGAGGAATGGACGCTCAGAAGAACAGATGAACATTAAAAATTCGATAATTTTAGCTAAATTTTATTATTATTGCTCTATTTCTCAAGCATTTTCGTCGTTTTAAATGATAGTATCGAAGAAAATGTCGGAATGGGATGATATAAGCAATGTTTAATATTTTTGCTAAATTTATCTGTTGTATTTACGTCATTTTGTAATGGTATATCAAAAAAGAGCGACGTAGAGAGATATTTTTATCGAAATTTGAATTTTTTCCTCTATCTTCGCTTATTTTCGTTATTTTATCGAGATATGATCAAAAAAGGTAAAAAACGGATAATTTTATCTTAATTTCAATTTTTTTCCTCTATTTTGCCCTAATTTTCGTCACTTTTTCAAGATATGATCGAGAAAAGGTTCGAAAACGCATCGGTTCGTACAAACAGACGTACGGACGAACAAAGACTTGGACGAACAGACACATGGAAAGACAGAAGCACAGATGAATTGACCCACGTGTTAGAAAGGAAAATCATCCATGTCGTCACGCGGAGTAATACGTGAGAAAACGTCGGTCGAGAGTACGCCACCTACGGTCACGGATAGACGACTAGCGCCACGTGTGGACGAGGGAGTGAAGCAGTACAGTACAGGACAGACGAGACAGACGATCGTGAGCCTTCGAATGGAGTGGATCATTGTGCTTTGTGCAGTATATTTATCCTATTCGGCAGTAAAGTGTTGTATTGAGAATTGGCGATTATATTCATTTATACGATCCTTACATCTTAAGCTAGCGATCATATTAATGGGCTTTTATTATCCTCAGGCATTATTGAGATTGTAACGTAATTATTAGATTCAGTATAAACTGAAACTTACATCAGAAGTGGGATTCCTATCTACGACCTTATCCTGACATGGCGGAGAGAATGGAGCAACTCCTGGGAAGCATCTCCAGTGTGTTTAACGAATTGGGCAACCGCATGGCAAGGACACCGCTACCAACCCCAGTGGAGCACCTCTCCATCCCGACTTACTACCCAGAGGATGGTGACCTAGATGAATGGATCGCCGGGATCGAGAAGTTGGGGGAGGAGTTGCATTGGACTGATCGAGAAATGGTGCTGAGAGTAGCCTCGTCCTTTTGTTGCCCCACGAAAAGATGGTACGAAAAATGGCAGCCAGAGGAACGAACCTGGCAGGCCATGAAAGAAGATTTGATATTAGCTTTTCCGCGATAACGCAATTTCGGTCAAAAATTGCACGACGCTGATGGTCTTACGAGCAGTCAGTGTGAATCTTACGGTGATTATGTTCGTGAGAAATATGCCAAGATTAAAGCTTTAAAATCCAATTGGGCGTAGGAGGACATAATAGACGTAATTGTGTTTGGCATATCCGATCCAGTAGTTCGCACGACCATAATTAACTCGAACTATAAGACTCTTCCCCACTTAACTACATTAATTTCGGGGTTTCCTTTTAAAAACGAGAATTCTCAGAGGCAAACGTGTCCTCCGAGAATGGCGGAACGTAATTTGATCGGCGATACCCAATCAAATGGGGCAGATTCGAGACGCTGTTTTAAATGTAACCGTTTAGGCCATACAAAGGTGAATTGTAATTCCGGTAAAGACAGAGAATGGGGTAGCAAAGATAGGAGCCGTAAGAATGACTCAAACTTTCAAGGTGGCTCTAAAATAAGGGAGTCGCCGTCCACAAGACCAGAGTCTAAGGCATCGAGGTGCCCAATTTGTTTCCAGCATGGTCACTCAGCAGAGGGGTGCTGGATGAAAGCGAAAGTTGCACGGTACGAGTCCATGAAGAATGTCGATTATGATGGCAAACGCACCGGCGGTATTTAAACGAGCAATTAACGGAGCCTTTTATTTTATTTTGAAAACGAAGGGAAGTAAAGTCAGAATGGGCGAGCGGTATCCTGAGAATATGGTTGACATTAAACGTTGCACGACAAGGAAATCGCGATTGCGCCGCGGCCCTTAAAACCTTGACCGAGAGTGCTCTAAAACAGAAGAAAGAATTCGTTGAGAAGCGGCGCGGTTCTGTTTACATAAATGTGGAAATGTTTGTTTTTGACTCTGAACAATACAAGGCAGGAAAACCTTGTTTGGATAAGCATAATTGTCAGGAGGTGACAATGTTACATTTATTTTGTAATATCTCTTGATGTCGCCCTGAATTTTTTTGAGATCTACGAAGTAAAGATGTTTTTGTTTATAGAGTTGTTATATTGAGATTTCCGGTAAAGGCATTTATGAGTTGGCAAGTTAAACCCCATGATCCCTGAGTCTGCCCGGAAGAGGCAGGACAAATCCGGGTCCCTGAATTTGGCCGGAACTCCAGGCCGATAAAGGCACTGCCGGTGAAGGCATTTATGTACGGCTGATATTGCCGGGATGATTACGGCTGGTATTGCCGGGTGGATTAAGGCTGGTATTGCCGGGTGGATTACGGCTGGTATTGCCGGGTGGATTACGGCTGATATAGCCGGGAAGTTAACGGCTGGTATTGCCGGGATGATTACGGCTGGTATTGCCGAGATACTGCGAATCTCACCGGCGGAGTTCATCATTTTCCTTGGTAAATATACGGTACCTAGACTGCAAACTAATATCTATCTCTCCATTTACAGATATTATACGACGTTTTCATTGCTACTGCAACGGCGGCTCGAGGACGAGCCGAATGTCAGGATGGCCGCGTTAGAAAGGAAAATCATCCATGACGTCACGCGGAGTAATACGTAAGAAAACGTCGTTCTCTTCATTTTGTTGTTGTATATTTGAAAAAGTTTCGAAAACGGATAATTTCCCCAAAATATCAATTTTCTTCCTATATTTTGCCCTTATCTAAGTCATTCTCTAGAAGTATGATCGAAGAAAGGTTCAAATCGTATCTGTTTGGACTACTAGATGCACGGAATAACAGACGAACGGACGGACAGACGCGCGGACGAACAGACGCACAGACCAACAGACGCACGGACGAACAGACGCTCGGTCGAATAGACGTACGGACAAACCATCGCACGGATGATTAGACTCACGGACGAACAGACTCACGGACGAACCTTATTTTTCGTCATTTTAGTGAGGTATGATCGAATAAAGTTTCGAAAATGGATAATTTCAACGAAATTTCAATTTTTATCCACTATATACCCTTTTTTACGTTATTTCTTCAAGGAATGATCGAAGAAAGGTTCGAAAACGGATCTTTTCAGACAAACAGATGTACGGACGGACAGACGCATGGACGAATAGACGTACAGACGAACAGACGTACGGATGAAGTTACTCACGGACGAAAGGGCGCACGGACGAACTGACGCACGGACGAACAGAAGCATGGAAGAACAGACGCACGGAAGAACAGACAATTGGACGAACAGACGCATGGACGAAAAGACGCACGGACGAACTGAAGCCCGGAGGAACAATCGCTCGGACGATCATAAGCACGGACGAACCTAATTTTCGTCATTTTACCGAGTTATGATCGAAAAAAGGTAAAAAACGAGTAAATTCACCTATATTACAACCTTGTTCCTGTACTTCGCCTTTATTTTTGTCATTTTAGAAAGTTGTGATTGAAAAAAGTCTTGAAAACCGATAATTTGACCGAAATTTCAATTTGTATCCACTATTTTGCCCTTATGTTCGTTATTTTCTCAAGGTTTGATCGAAAAAAGGTTCGTAAACGGATCTGTTCGGACATACAGATGTACGGACGAACAGACACATGGACGAAAAGACGCACAGACGAACGGACGCCCGGTAGAAAAGACGCAGGGATGAACAGACGCACGGACGAACAGACGCACGGACGAACAGACGCATGGGCGAACAGACGCATGGACAAACATACAAACGGACGAAAAGACGCACGACAAAACTGAAGCACGGACGAACAGACGAACAGACGCACGGCCAAACAGACGCACGGATTAACAGACGCACGGACGAATAGACGCACGGATTAAAAGACGCACGGACGAACAGACGCACGGACGAACAGACGCACGGATTAACAGACGTACGGACGAACAGACGCACGGATTAACAGTCGCACGGACGAACAGACGCACGGACGAACACACGCACGTGTTAGAAAGGAAAATCATCCATGACGTCACGCGGAGTAATACGTCAGAAAACGTCGGTCGAGAGTACGCCGCCTACGGTCGCGGATAGACGACTAGCGCCACGTGTGGACGAGGGAGTGAAGCAGTACAGTACGGAACAGACGGGACAGACGATCGTGAGCCTTCGAATGGAGTGGATCATTGTGCTTTGTGCAGTATATTTATCCTATTCGGCAGCATTATTGAGATTGCTACGTAATTATTAGATTCAGTATAAACTGAATCTTACATCAGAAGTGGGATTCCTATCTACGACCTTATCCTGACATGGCGGAGAGAATGGAGCAACTCCTGGGCAGCATCTCCAGTGTGTTTAACGAATTGGGCAACCGCATGGCAAGGACACCGCTACCAACCCCAGTGGAGCACCTCTCCATCCCGACTTACTACCCAGAGGATGGCGACCTAGACGAATGGATCGTCGGGATCGAGAAGTTGGGAGAGGAGTTGCATTGGACTGATCGAGAAATGGTGCTGAGAGTAGCCTCGTCCTTTTGTGGCCCCACGAAAAGATGGTACGAGAAATGGCAGCCAGATGAACGAACCTGGCAGGCAATGAAAGAGGATTTGATACTAGCTTTTCCGCGGAAAGGTAATTTCGGTCAAAAATTGCACGATGCAGTGAGCTTTACAAGTAATCAGTGTGACTCTTATGGTGATTATGTCCGTGAGAAATATGCAAAAATAAAAGCCTTAAGAGCCAATTGGGCGTGGGAGGACATGATAGACATAATTGTGTTTGGCATATCAGATCCCGTAGTTCGTACAACCATAATTAACTTGAATTGTAAGACTTTACCTGATTTAATTACGTTGATTTCGGGGTTTTCTCTTAAAAACGAGAATTCTCAGAGGCAAACGTGTCCCCCGAGAGTGGCGGAACATAATTTGATCAGCGATACCCAATCAAATGGGGCAGATTCGAGACGCTGTTTTAAATGTAACCGTTTAGGCCACACAAAGGCGAATTGTAATTCCGGTAAAGACAGAGAATGGGGTAGCGAAGATAGGAGCTGTAAGAATGACTCAAACTTTCAAGGTGGCTCTAAAATAAGGGAGTCGCCGTCCACAAGACCAGAGTCTAAGGCATCGAGGTGCCCAATTTGTTTCCAGCATGTTCACTCAGCAGAGGGGTGCTGGATGAAAGCGAAAGTTGCACGGTACGAGTCCATGAAGAATGTCGATTATGATGGCAAACGCACCGGCGGTATTTAAACGAGCAATTAACGGAGCCTTTTATTTTATTTTGAAAACGAAGGGAAGTAAAGTCAGAATGGGCGAGCGGTATCCTGAGAATATGGTTGACATTAAACGTTGCACGACAAGGAAATCGCGATTGCGCCGCGGCCCTTAAAACCTTGACCGAGAGTGCTCGAAAACAGAGGAAAGAATTCGTTGAGAAGCGGCGCTGTTCTGTTTACATAACAGTGGAAATGCTTGTTTTTGACTCTGAACAATACAAGGCAGGAAAACCTTGTTTGGATAAGCATAATTGTCAGGAGGTGACAATGTTACATTTATTTTGTAATATCTCTTGATGTCGCCCTGAATTTTTTTGAGATCTACGAAGTAAAGATGTTTTTGTTTATAGAGTTGTTTATATCGAGATTGCCGGTAAAGGCATTTGAGTTGGCAAGTTAAACCCCATGGTCCCTGAGTCTGCCCGGAGGGGTCAGGACAAACCCGGGTCCCTGAACTTAGCCGGAACTCCAAGCCGGTAAAAGCATTTGAGTTGGCAAGTTAAACCCCATGGTCCCTGAGTCTGCCCGGAGGGGGCAGGACAAACCCGGTTCCCTGAACTTGGCCGGAACTCCTGGCCGGTAAAGGCACTGCCGGTGAAGGCATTTATGTACTGCTGATATTGCCGGGATGATTACGGCTGGTATTGCCGGGATGATTACCGCTGGTATTGCCGGGTGGATTACGGCTGGTATTGCCGGGTGGATTACGGCTGGTATTGCCGGGTGGATTACGGCTGGTATTGCCGGGTGGATTACGGCTGGTATTGCCGGGTGGATTACGGCTGATGTTGCCGGGATGTTAACGGCTGGTATTGCCGGGATGATTACCGCTGGTATTGCCGAGATACTGCGATCTCACCGGCGGAGTTCATCATTTTCCTTGGTAAATATACGGTACCTAGACTGCAAACTAATATCTATCTCTCCATTTACAGATATTATACGACGTTTTCATTGCTACTGCAACGGCGGCTCGAGGACGAGCGAATGTCAGGATGGCCGTGTTAGAAAGGAAAATCATCCATGACGTCACGTGGAGTAATACGTCAGAAAACGTCGGTCGAGAGTACGCCGCCTACGGTCGCGGATAGACGACTAGCGCCACGTGTGGACGAGGGAGTGAAGCAGTACAGTACGGGACAGACGGGACAGACGATCGTGAGCCTTCGAATGGAGTGGATCATTGTGCTTTGCGCAGTATATTTATCCTATTCGGCAGCATTATTGAGATTGCTACGTAATTATTAGATTCAGTATAAACTGAATCTTACACACGTATTGACAGACGCACGGACGAATAGAGGCACGCACGAACAGACGCATGGAAGAACAGACGCACGGGCGAACAGACACATGGACGAACAGACGCATGGACGAACAGATGCTCGGAGGAACAGACGCACGGACGAACAGACACATGGGCGAACAGACGCATGGACAAACATACAAACGGACGAACAGACGCACGGAGAAACCCTTTATTTCTTCATTTTTTTAGAGGGGTGTGATTGAAAAACGTTTTGAAAACCGATAATTTCACCGAAATTTCGTTTTTTATCCACTATTTTGCCCTTATCTTCGTTATTTTTTCAAGTTTTGATCAAAAAATGTTTCGAAAACGGTTAATTTTACCAAAATTTCATATTTATCCAATATTCTGCCCTTATTTTCGTTTTTTTCACAAGGTATGATCGAAAAAATGTTCGAAAACGGATCTGTTCGGACAAACAGATGTACGGACGAACAGAAGCACGGACGTACAGACGCACGGACGAACAGACGCACGGACGAACAGACGCACGGAAGAACAGACGCACGGAAGAACAGACGCACGGCCGGACAGACGAACGGACGAACCTTATTTTCGTCATATGAAATGATACTATCGAAGAAAAGGACGAAAAGGGATAATAATAGCAATATTTTAATATTTTTTCTCTATATCTGTTAAATTTACGTCATTTTGTATAGGTGTATCAAAAAAGAGCGTTGTAGTGAGATAATTTTATAGAAATTTTAATTTGTTTCATCTATTTTGCCCTTATTTTCGTTATTTTTACTTTCTCCATATACGAAGTATTGAGAAAGTATTGTTTTCATGAAAAAAATCGACTTCGAGATTTCAACGGAAATACATGTTTTGGGGTCCCTAGAACACGTTTTGACCATTTTTGGAATGATGTCTGTGTGTATCTGTGTGTGTGTGTGTGTGTGTGTGTGTGTGTGTGTGACAGTGGGCCCTCTAACGTGAAAACTATTAGTCATATCAATACCAAAATTCATATATAGTACTGTAGTGTGTGCTGTCAGAGTTGATTAGTTTTCCAAGTAAATCGGTAAACCGGAAGTCGAGATTCATTCATCAAAGCTCATTTCCGGTTTTCAAAATATCTCCATAAATATGATATATAGGTATACTGTATACCTTATAAAAGTTTTAGATAATATAATTTACTATAACTTTTGTATTTAACATATTTTTGTATCACCGGTTGATTAGGAATTATTCGTGAAATACTGGTCAACCGGAGGTAGCTGATTATGTAATTTGTGGGCGCTCTAACATGAAAATTGTTCGTCGGATCAACACCAAATTTCATATATAGTATTTTTATTGCTGTTTTTAGAGTTGATTAGATTTTGGAGTAAATCGGGTAACCGAAAGTCAAGCTTCATTCTTCAAAGCTCATTTCCGGTTTTCAAAATATCTCCATAAATATGATATTTAGGTATATACTATTATTTATAAAAGTTTTAGAAAACGTTATTCACTATGACTTTTGTATGAAACATATTTTTGTATCACTGATTGTGTAGGAGTTATTTGTGAAATACTGATAAACCGGAAGTTGCCGATTATGTACTTCATGAGCGCTCTGGGCTCTATGGGCGAAAGGCCACTTCATCGTTTTTCATCGAACATGTCCGGAAAAACATTATTTATAATGTTTGTGACGTAAAAGATAATAATATATAAATTAATCACTCATCTTCCATGTTTAGATGGAATATAGAGTTCAAAATTACTGTCGTAGATAAATATTTACATCTTATATATGGAGAAAGTCATGTGCTGGCCACATCAGATTTTTTCAAGATATGATCAGGAAAAGCTTAAAAAACGGATAATGTCTTCGAAATTTCAATTTTATCCTCTATTTTCCCCTTATTCTCGTCATTTTGTTAAGGTATTTTTGAAAAAGTTTCGAACACACTCACGGTCGAACAGACGCATGGACGAACAGACGCACAGACGAACAGATGCACGGACGAACAGACGCTCGGACGAAACTTATTTTCATTATTTTATCGAGTTATGATCAAATAAATGTAAAAAACGAATAAATGCACAGATATTCCAATATTTTTTCCCTATTTCGCCCTTATTTTCGCCATTTTAGCGAGGTATGATTGGAAAAAGGTTCGAAAACGGATCTGTTCGAAAAAATAGATGTACGGACAAACAGACGCATGGACGAACAGTCGCACAGACGAACAGACGCACGGACGGACGGACGCACGGACGAACAGACGCACGGATGAACAGACGCACGGACGAAAAGACGCACGGACGATCAATCGCTCGTAGGATCAAACGCACTAACGAACCTTTTTTTCGTCATTTTTTCGAGGTATGATCTAAAAAAGGTAAAAAACGAATAAATTCACCGATATTTCAATCTTGTTCCTCTATTTCACCCTTATTTATCGTCATTTTAGCGAAGTTTGGTCAAAAAAAGTTTCGAAAATGGATAATTTCACCGAAATTTCAATTTTTATCCACTATTTCGCCCATATGTTCGTTATTTTTTCAAGGTTTGATAGAGAAATGGTTCGAAAACGGATTTTTGTACGGACGAACAGACGCATGGACGAACTGAAGCACGGACGAACAGACTCACGGACGAATGGACGCACGGACGAACAGACGCACGGACGAACCATATTTTCGTCATTTTATCGAGGTATGATCTAAAAAACGTAAAAAACAATTAAATTCACCAATATTTCAATCATTTTCCTCTATTTCGCCCTTATTGTTTGTTGTTTTAGAGAAGTATGATCGAAAAAAGTTTCGAAAATGGATAATTTCACCGAAATTTCAATTTTCGTTCACTATATTCCCTTATGTACGTTATTTTTTCAAGGTTAAGATCGAAGAAAGGTTCGAAAATGGATCTGATCAGACAAACAGATGTACGGACGAATAGATGCACGGACGAATAGACGCACGGACGAACAGACGCACGGGCGAACAGACGCACGGACGAAAAGACACATGGACGAACGGACGAACTGAAGCACGGACGAAAAGACACATGGACGAACAGACGCACGGACGAACAGACGCACGGACGAACCGACGTAGGGAAGAACGGTCGTGCGGTCGAACAGACACACGAACTAACAATCGCTCGGACAATCAGACGCACGGACGAACCTTATTTTCGTCATTTTATCGAGGTATGATCGAAAAAAGTTTCGAAAATGGATAATTTCACCGAAATTTATATTTTTATCCACTATATTCCCTTATGTACGTTATTTTTTCAAGGAATGTTTGAAGAAAGGTTCGAAAACATGATCTGTTCAGACAAACAGATGTACGGACGAACAGACGCATGGACGAACAGACGTAGAGACGAACAGAAGCACGGACGAACAGACTCACGTATGAACAGACTCACGGACGAACAGACGCACGGACGAACAGACGCACGGACGAACTGAAGCATGGAGGAAGAATCGCTTGGACGATCAGACGTATGGACGAACCTAATTTTCGTCATTTTATCGAGGTATGACCGAAAAAAAAAAACGTTTAAATTCACCGATATTTCAATCTTGTTCCTCTATTTCGCCTTTATTTTCATCGTTTTAGAGAGATGTGATTGAAAAAAGTTTTGAAAACCGATAATCCTACTTGATTTTAGTAAAGCCTTCGACTCGGTGGATGCGGAGTTAATGCTTGCCAAATTGCGTTTTATAGGGTTCTCAAAATCTTCAAGTAGTTGGTTTTCTTCCTATCTACATGACCGTAAGCAGAAAGTTGTCTCGAATGATTCCTCATCCGCTTGGATAAGTATCAATCGTGGTCTCCCACAGGGATCAACCCTTGGCCCCTAATTGTTTTCTCTGTTTATTAATGACTGTCCTCAAGTAATTAAACATTGTAAGCATCATTTATACGCAGACGACTTACAGATATACATCGACACCACGATTTCTGGCTTCCATGAATGCATACAGCACGTAAATCATGACCTCGAACAAATTAATAACTGGAGTAAAGACAATTTTTTGAAAATAAATCCTTCAAAATCGCAAGCCATTGTCATCGGGACACCCAAGTTGATTAGAAGGCTTAATCAAGATAACGATGCAAAGCTCACGTTAGACAACTCGAAGATCACATTTTGCGACTCTGTGAATAATCTGGGTGTTATCATTAATAATAATCTTACGTGGTCGGAACACATCGTTAATGTGTGTAAAAAAGTTTATTCTTCAATTAATTCTCTTAGACGCCTAGGAAGTTTCCTGACGCCTACGATTAAAGCTCAACTGATAAATTCATTAATCATGCCACACTTTGACTACGGTGATATTGTTTACCAAGACTTATCCAAAGAATTAGCTACCAAATTGCAGCGTGCCCAGAATGCATCGGTTCAGTGTATCTTTAACTTAAAGAAATTCGACCATATCTCGGGTGCGTTTGAGAAATTGTCTTGGTTTAAGCTCGCTTCTCGTCGAAAATTACACATCTTAACAACAACTTACCGTGTCATGCGATTACAAACTCCCGATTACCTCTTTTCAGAATTTGTCAGCTTAGGGTTGGCACATAACTGCAACACTAGAAGAAGAAACAATTTACTCATTCCAAATCACAGGACGGAAATGCTACATAAATCCTTTGCAGTGACCTCGGTTAATTTATGGAACGCCTTTCCACATAGTATCAAATCTTCCTGTTCTATCCACACTTTCAAGAGGAGATGCCTTTCATATCTTCTAGAGAATCAATAACGCTAATTATCTCCATCATAGCATTTTACATTTTACCATAAGTCAAGTTCGTTTTTTCCTGGTTATTTTTATGCTGCACAGAACAACACTTCAAACTTCTTTCTTTACTTTGGAATATTTTGTTCGTTATTGTTACTACAGTTTACATCCAGTATAACCTTTTCTTTTTTTTTACAATTTTGTATTTCCATTATATTAACTTACTTTAGATTATTGTTTATGATTAAATCATCATGATAACTCTCTTATATAATTATTGTAGAGCGTAATCTTTGTATTGATCGTGTTTTATTTTGCTTTTTTCTAGTTCAGTCATATTTTTATCACAAGTGTATGTATCTACTTACTGTATTTTCTGCATTTCATTTTTTATTAACTCTCATTATTTTTCTTGATAATATGTCTCTAACACTTCTTGTAATTTTCCAGGTTATATGTACAGTCGTCTGCGTAAGTCTGTGGGCATGTCCTGTCGCTCCTCTAGCGGCCAAAGAGTCCACTTAAAATTTATGTTGGTACTAAGTAATTTGCAGGAGGGAAGGAAATCAGAGGTGGGGGTAAATGTTTTGAAACTTACGGCGAGTAAGGGGAAATTACGGGTGACTTTGGAATTTCTTTGGAACCGCACTCGAATAGACACAGCGCCTCGCACCATTGGAAAGAACGGGAAGATTTGATTCTTTTGGTTTGCGACAGAAAATTTTCAGAAAAGAAAGGTTTCTCTGTTTTAGCTAGACGAGAAACGTTGAGGCAAGTGCGAGGGACTTCAGCCTTCTAGCATATTAAATGTGAGCGTTAATGCTGATATTTTCGCTTCTTAAGCTGCTTTCAGGTTGAATATTCATCTACAGTAGTAGTAGTAGGGTTAAAAGTGCTTCGACAGCTAAGGTCATTTTGCACATTGGCTCACACCGGGATTCGAACCCGGGATCGCTTTCACCAAAGGCAAACGCGCTGTCCACATGACTATCCGGGAGCCTATATTCATCTACAATGTAGCGGAATAATATTTTTCTGTTATTTTGATTTTGGCTTTATCTTTTTATCATACAAATGCTTTTGTATTAAATATTATCATGCTTAAATAGACAATAGAAATATCTCAACAACGAAAATATTTTTTCTTTTCCTACTCTAATTTAATCGAAACCTTTTCCGGAGAGATTTGATAGTCTTCTTTTGGATATATAAATTTCATTGAAGTCATACTCTCTGTTATTAAAATTAATTTCTATTGAATTGTTTGATACCAACCAAATGATACCAACTTTATAAATAGTTTATTGCGGTTATTTACGAATTCAGCGTTGTGACTGGCAAATATCCGCATTATATATTTATATCCTCGAGGAATTCGAATGTGGAAACGTAAGAATAAGGAATCTACCATTCCCGATGAATATCGGAATTAATAAAATACGGAGGATTTCTTTGAATAATATAATATTCAGTGATATCTCCTTCAAACTCTATTGCGCTCTGCAGTCGCCGTCCCATGGAATCTACCAGGTTTTTGAATAAATCTGGACGCCGCGCAGGAGAGGTCCAGATATCCCTGATGTGCTGCTCCAAAGACGCAGGAGTGCGCTGGCTATCTGCCGTCCACTCTTGAGTGATAATTCTCCATAAATTTTCAATGGGATTTAAATCTGGGGAACGTGCAGACCAAGGAAGAACTTTTAGATTGTGATGATTATTTAAAAAATCTTTGGTAGCGCGTGCCGTATGCACAGGACTTTTGTCATGGGCAAAAACACTTCTTCGCCTTCTGGGAAGATTTTGTTGGCGTATGGCAGAAGATTATCTTCCAACATTTTGCAATAATCCCTCGCCGTCATTCTAATGAATGAATGGAAATTTTGCCGTTTATATCTTAACTCCTCTGTATATCGTGACCAATCACTAGCATTTTGCGAAATATAATTGCATTTCAAGTATTGAGAATGTGTGATAGAAAGTCATCATTTCTTGCTATAATCTTCCACTTTCCGAACCAAAAAACTCTATGGTTTTCCAAGACTTAGCTTCGAACCCAGTAAAATTTTGGAAGGAATCTCTTCAGTATACTATAAAGAACCACATTCACTAACGAAATGTTGATTTTAAATTTTCAATCTTTAAGGGAAGTTTCTCAAAAGTTTCTAAATCACCCAAAAATATATTCTTATTGGAAAAACTGGGATTTTGGGGTCTGTGATTGATCTAATCTAGGTATGATCCATATCCCCTTTTTCCTGGGGTCTCATGTTAGGGGTTTATTCGAAAATAAAAACGCTGGGTCAATGACGATTTTGATTTAGGCTCGGAGATTGAATCCTATTTAGGTATGAATATATCCGTAGAAGTATCCATCTATGAATATACAGTCAAATCCGTTTGAAACGATCAAGCTTTAGGATCTATCTCTCTTTACATTCCGGTCTCTATCACACGAATCACATGGTAAAAAATTGCGTAAGACGTTAACCGCTTACAAGATGGATTTCTCCCAAATAAGCCGTATCCCGCCAAGCCCACCTTCCATAACCTTTGATAGAATATTGTTTAATTTATCTGTATCGCAATCCACCGCACTCCTCTCGTGCCTCTTCCTTATAGTAATAGAATACCTGTTATATTCTATTTTACTTATTTTACCTGTTCTATGTTACTTATCTCTGCTCTTGTTTGGGATTACTAATTTTGCGAAAAATAAGATGTGGAAAACAGAGCAATTTTCATCTCAATCGTGAATCTCTGTGAGATATTCCCCATCATTCTCGTCTCAAGGCGGAACAGTTGCTTCGCGGGTTTCCATTCGTCCCAATCCTTATTTTAAACAAATCGAATAAATCGGAGTGGCACTGAATTTCATTGTTTTGTGTGCTGTTGTGCATACGCTCGGAGAAATCTTGCATTGTGATGGCCTCTCACGAGAGTTGCAATAGCACTGTAGCTAAAACATTCGTTCCTATTCCCTAATTTTCTATCAAATAAACATTTTTTCATTGTAGAGCGAAAAGGCCAGATTGAAGTAACAACGCACTCTTTGTTAAAAAAGAAGACCAATATTAATAATATAACAAGATGACAACCAGTTATCTGTGAAAAATAAAGCAAAAAGAATAACTCTTTTTCGGTTTTGAGGTTTAGAGTACTTATTTAAACATCATAGCCAATAAAACCTTCCCTTTTATTTTCCAACATTGCAATATTGAGGTTGTATGGTGGTTATGATTGGGTCCCCTGAAAAGCATTTTAAGCGGCAATGGTCTTCATTGCCTTCAATTGCATTGCCTTGCCCGAGTGCTATATGACGGCAAGTTACGTATAATGGACAATAAAGGTCTTTTTCAAGAATCCTGTGCACAGGAGAGAGAAATGAGAACAAAGATAGTTTGAAGAAAACTACATTAACCAGCGAGTGACGGTGAGATTGAGTGCTTTATATAAATTAAATTAGAGTCATGAAATAAGTGAGGCCAAGGTGTGTTCACTCACATGATTTCTTTTTCATTTTTCTGACGGAAATGATAGAGAAAACTTTTAAAGGAAAGAAAAGAGACAAACTGATAAAGTGTGTTAAGCTTGAAGGTAGTTTTCTTCTGTTTACCGAAGATTCTGCAACGTTAATATGGTTATTGGATAACATTAATAAATATCGCTAAAATTGGATTGAATATAAACAAGGCAAAACCAAGACGAAGAAGATATAA